>JH720321.1:0-86706 GCA_000231825.2 Tetrahymena elliotti 4EA
TTATTTAATTCATTAAAAATAAGATGAATAATTAAAATTTTTAAGTGCATAATTAAATTGGGAATATTTATAAAATTTACTTCATACTTTTTATAATAAACAAACATTTTTTTCAATTTAATTTAATTACTATTTATTTATAAAAAAATAATTTTAAATGTTTTTTTGAGAGAGTGTACAACTCTGGCAATTCAAAACCAACAAAAATATAAATTAGTTTCCAAATAAATTTTAAAACAATAGTTTCTTTAATATACTATCATCTATCTACAATAAAATGATACAATACATTTTTCTCTCTTTTAATTTTATGATTAAATTATTTATAATTTGCAAATAGAGGCAGATGACTACATTACTTTAATTCTGTAGAAATATACATGATCTTAATGGGAAAAAGTATGAATATTATAATTTAATAAATTCAATTTTATATTTCATTTGCAGATATTAAATAAAATAAAATAAAATTTTTTATTTTATTTTCTGATAAGTTAAATTAAAATAAATTACATAATAGAAATAAGAATTCTTTAATATGTTTTGTTTTAATTTGCAATCTATGAGGGCCATTTTATGACAAAAAAGTTACTTAACTCTATTTCAGTAAGTAAAGATAAAGTCAGATTATAGAAGAAAGTATTCTTTAATCTATTTGATTTTTTGCTCCAGTTTAAGAGGAGCAGCGAGTCAAAAATAATTCAATATTTTGTAATTAAAGTTTTTCTGATAAGGAAATTGCAAATTACTCTTCAAAGTAATTAAGTTATTTATCTTTTTCTTTAAAAAATTTAAATTAAATATTTCTTTTAATATTATTTTACTCAATTTGTCAACAAAAGTATCAATATTTTCTTCTTCAATATCTAAAAAATTCTAAGAGCATCCAATGAGAGATATAGCAGCTAATTAATCTTTATCAAGTAAAATCATTACAGCTTTTTTTAAGAGTAGCATATCTTTGTACAATTAAATAATATTTAAGTCCTTACTAACCTATTTTTGTATAAAGTTTTAAGAGAAATTATCCAGACCTTAAGAAGCAAGGTATTTCTTTTGACAAAACCTTTTAATTTAATAAAAATTTAAATATTTTAAATAAATAAGAAATATTTTACTTAAATCGAAACATTTTTTATTAAATCTTGTGAAAAAATGACTGATTCTGAATGCTTTTATATTTAGAAAGTGCTTTGTTTTACATTTTATTTTAGAGCTGAAAATTATTTTAAAAATTTTCTCTACATTAAGGTTCTTTAATAAAAAGGCTTTCGCTCTTTGTATCTTGCTAAAAACAGTCTTTTGTTTGTCTTATGAGTAAGTTATCTTTTGATTTTAATTAAATTAATTCATTATTCTTTGTTTATTTTATAATATTTATGAATTAGTTTGCATATTTTTATTTTAAGCTGTAAAAATAGTTTAATTGAAATAATTACTTAATTTTGTTGAATTATTTTATTTAATATGACACTAAGGCAGTTTTGTTGACAAAATATTTGATAACTAAGCCTCATCTTTTATTCGTTAATTAAATGTTTACTATTATTAATTATTATTAAAATTTTTAAAGTAATTAGAAAGTTAATAAACTTATTTGGGCTAATTAAAATTCTCACTAAATTAATTTGTTTTTGAAATATCTTAATCAGACATATTTTAACTTTGATAATTATAATCTTAACAGTGAACAAATGATTCCTATTTTAAGATATTATTTAAATTATAATTTATTGAATCATTCAAGTTTTAAGCCACGTTTCTAATTCTCTATAAGCATGACCCACTTTTAATCTACATATTTTAGCTATTGCTCTCTTTATTTGAAGATTACTTTATTAATTATATCTTATTTTATTCAGAAGTAATAATTTATTCATTCTTATCTTATATTTCTTTATCATTTTAGCCCTAAAAACTTTTATTCTCAATTAATTAGATATGTTTTTATTCATTTGATAAATAGACTTGCTCTTATTTTATGCTATTTTCTAAAATACAAATTTACTTTTATTCATTTTATGATTATTCTGTTTAATTTTATTGATTTAATGAATAATCTAGCCTTTATATGACCCTATTATCAACTATTTTCTTTTATTCATCTGATATACAAGGTTACTCTTGATTGGATATTTTTTCAGTTATTTAATTTGATTTATCTGATAAGCAAACTTTATTTTCGTTGGGTTTATTTTCAATTTATTCTGTTTACTTTTGTTCATCTGATAAATAAGCTTCTTCTTGCTTGACATTATTTTATTATTGATTTTATTGAAAGGAGTTTTAGACCTTTAATTTATCTAAAAAGAATTTTGTTTTAAAGAAAGACATGTTTGCTGATTAAAAATTAAAGCTAAAATTTTCATCTAAATCTTTTTATTCATCAGTGATGCTATCTTCATTAACATGAAAATCTATTTGCTTTTATTCTAATTATCTCTTTTGATCTTCTTGGTCTATTATTAATTTATTTTGCTCAAGCATTTATAAATATTTGCCTTAAAACATATTTTACAAATAAAGCATATAAAAATCATTAAATATGGATTTATTTGAATAAAATTTAGCAAGAAGGCCAACGATTAAAAGAATAGAAAATATACTGTAGACAAGTGCTAAAATTTATGGTATAGTAGGGTATTATATTTTTACTAACTGAATTACTTCATCCATTAATAATTCTACAAATATATAGCCTGATTAATCTCCATATTGAGAGATATAGTCTCTGTTGTAACTTTGAAAAACTTAATCATATTACACGGGAGCAGAGTAAATGAATTAATCTTAATATATCCATCCTTATTTAACTGATATTTTTTAGTTCTGAGCCTTATAAATAGCAGACACTAGCTGGTCACCTATAGTGTAAATAAAAGCATTTCTATAATAATTTTACATTTATTGGCTTGTAACATTATACTGCGAAGTAAATAGCTTTAAATTTAATCCTGAATTATGGCTATTAACTATATCCTCTATTTCTTTTTGGTTTGCACAATTATCAGGAATGTTTGTCTTAAAATAATCTAAATCATTACATCCATAAACAAAAATATCCAGCATGGTTTTTTTATTTTCATGTGAATTTAAATATAAAGAATAATTTTGTACAGGAGTGAAGTCTAAGCAAAAAAATCCCTCCAAACTTGGATCAGTACATGATGTTGAATTTAATATGAATTCTTTATTATCTCCATTTTCTATGTAATAAAATATAGGGACAATAACAAGATAAGTTTTATTTTGTTACTTCTCTATAACACTGATATCTATATTAAAATCTGTTTCGTATCTGAAAGCAATTAAGTTAGAATTTAACTATATTTCTGTAGTATGTTATGTAATAATATTTTGTGATCTATAATTAGGTTCAATCTAGTTAGTCAAGTATAGGTAAATCAAATACATACAATAAGAAGATGTAATGGCAATTATCACTGTACTACAAAAATAACCTAAAATAGTATTTCTCTTTTGCTTTTAACCAATATTAAATGAAAATTATTAAGAGAATAAATCCATTTTTTAATCAATTTAATCTTTTTAATTCTACTTATTTTCTTTATTTCGATTTTTTTATTAAAATTAACTCCATTTGAATTAAAAAATGTAATTTTTATTCATTAAAATTATGATAAAAAGGTTGGTTTAAAACAAATTAACAATTAATTCAAATAGAAGAAGTAGAAGAATGTATGAGCAAACTTTTAATATCATATTTATATTCAAAACCATCTTATATACATGATTATTAATAAATCATTAACACATACGTTCTAAAATTATTAGTTTACGTACCAAAAGAAAAACCTCATTATTTAACAAATGAATTTATAACTAAAAAGCACATATCTCACTAGTTCGGGATTTATAATTAATAAGTTTTAAAAGCATATTTTTCGTTGTTTATTTCTTTAATTTGATTAAACATATTATAATAATTATATTAACACATATTTAGTTATTTGATTTATTTTTTTTAAGAAGAAATTATTTTTTACACAAAAATCTTAAAAAATTAAAAGAAATCTTGTTAAAATATTTTAAAATAAAAAATAAATAAATTCTCTGTTTATGTAAGTTTGTTCATGTACTTGAAAACTAAAGGTATGTATGTATTAATTAGTTGCAAAAATACCATGAATTGACTTTATCAAACCTTGTCTAAATTATTTTAATTTGGAATTAAAGCGAATTCAAGTAAAATAGCAAACTTCCATTAAAGAAAGATGAAAGAAAGATTTAATTATGAGAATAAAATTGAAATTCTAAATGCTGTAAAGTAAAAGCATCAATATAATATTAAATACTACAATTAATACGAAACATGTAGGAATATTAGTATGTATGTATATGAGAAGGAAGCTATCAGTGATTTTTGAGTAGAAATATTAAGAGCAGAATTGATTGAATTCTGATTTTTATCTATTTTAAAATAAATAAATTAGAATTTCAAGTTCGCTAATTTTGATAATAAAAGATAGATGGATAGTTTGTTTATTTTTTTTTTGTTAACTAAAATTTACATTTAAATTTTTGACACACAAGGAAAAAATAAATAAAATAACAAATTAGCAATAAATAGAGATGGAAGATAGATTTGATACTTTAAACGAAAATTAAAAGAATGAAGTTCTAAACTTCTTATAAATAACAGGTTCTGATGACATAAATAATGCTATTCACTACATGGAGATGAGTAATTATGATGTTGGTGTAAGAAATTTTCATTTTTACTTTAAAAATCTTGAATTTTTCTAATTTTTTAAATTCATTTTAACTAACTAAAAGAATGCTGTAAATCTGTTTTTCCAAAACTAAGAGAGAGGTGGTGATATAAACTTCGGTACTCCTACAAGACAGCCTGGCTAGTCAGCAGTTTAATAACGTAAATACCTATTTGTTTCTTAAAAACTAATTATATTTATTAGGAGATCTTTTAAAAATTAATTCTAAATGGATACTATTTTTAAAATAAAGCTTAAGGCAATAATAATAGAAATAACTAACGTCAAGATCCTCTGGAATAGATAGTTAAAGAATATAAAAGATATTTAGATCGTAAAACACAGTAAGAAGATAGCGGTATAACTGGATTTTTTAAAAAAACAATTAAAGCAACTGCTAATGGTGCAAGAAATATTTGGAACAGCATCAGTAAATAAACAATTAAATTTATTCCAAAACAAAAAATGAATGCTTTTTGTATTTTTTATAAGTGCCTATCATGATCAGAGGTGAAACCCCTGGTGGTGAAGAATTTAGATTGAGTCTTAGAAAATAATTCCCTGATTTGGAGACTTATAATTTCTAAAATGGGACTTTTGATGAAGTAATAAACTCTCTTAAATTGAATAATTTTTAAATGATTATTCTAAATAATAATTCAATAGAATATGTAAAAGGCTTTTGATTCTTAGCTTCCTTTGCTTGTTTATTTCCATATTGAAGGAAACAATGCGAGCCCATAGTTGATCAAATAAATTTTATCAAACTAGCAAATAAAAACATACGTGGTAAAATATTATTAAATGAAATTTAATTTAGACTAGAGATTTTTAACAATATTATTTTGATAATAAATAGAATAAGAGCTTTCATATTTTGGGTTTAAATGGAAGATCTGATCAAGCCAGATCACTTATATAATATGTTTAATCTTCTAGTTATCCTTGCTTTGCTTGCTTTAAGAGAACTTTATTTGACAAGACGGAGCTATTAAATTTGATTGTAATGAATTTGATATCCAAATTTATATTAAATGTTAAATTTTTTTCGCTAACTAGGCTATTACATCAGAAAACAGTAGTCCAGAATATTATTTAGAATAAATCAAAACAGCTAAACAAAATTTCTATATGCTTTAAAGTGAAGATGATAAAGTTAAAAATGCCCTAAGATCTCGCTAGGAGTAAAGAAGACAATAAAGAGACAACTTTATTCAAGAATAATTATTTGGTATTCCTCCTCCTCCTCCTTAATTAACACCTGAACAAATAGCAGCACAATAAGCTTAAATTTAAGAAGATAGAATGTAATTAATTTCAAAAAATTATAAGATTTTTTACTTTCTTTCACATGTTATTGACATGAGAATTTGATTAAAAAAATCTATTTTATTCAATAAATTTATTTAAATAATTATTTTTATTTATTTTATCAAAAAATACAGGTTAAGATAAGCTTAAGAAGAAGCTTTCAAAGAAGCTGAAAGACTTGCTGAAATGTAAATGAAATAAAAGTAATAAGAAGAATAAATGAAAAAGGCAGAAGAGCTTAAAAAGAAATAGGCTGAAGAAGAAAGAAAATAATAAATTGAAATAAAAAGAGCCAATTTACCTGAAGAGCCTGCTAAATCACATCCTGATGCCTTTACCATTGCTTTTAGAATTCCTGATGGAACCCGTATGATGAGAAGATTCCTTAAAAATGAAAGAATTTAAGTAAATAAAATATTTGTTTTTTCATTAAAAATAATATTTTTTTATATTTTAAAAGTGTCTCTTTGATTTTATTGACTGCAAAGAAGACCTTGAATTCGAAAGTGAAGAAAGAAAATTCGATTTAGTTTAAACATTCCCTCCTCTTTCTCTCCTTGAACATATTAGTAAAACTATCAACGAAGTGTTCCCTGACTCTGTTTAAGAAATTATTATAGTTAAAGAACTTTGATCTCAGTATAAATAAATAAAATCTAATAATTTAAATAAAAAAATTAATTATTAATATATATGTATCAATTTATTTTAAATATTCTTTCACTTAATAAATAATTTATTCTTCCTAATTTTTCACATGATACATACATTTCTTCAAAGTTTATACGAAAATAAAAAGTAACTCATTGATTTCAAAGCTAGTTTTTTTTGGTTTACTTTAAAGTAACTTGATTACTTTACAAAATTAATAAAAACTCAAATTATTCTATCAGTGGATCAATTAGAGATCAAATCAACATACATTTAAAAACTTATTAATCAATTAAATAGAAATATTTCCTCATTCTTATTGACCATATAAAAAGAATTTTATTTACCTCAAAACTATAACCGCGAAGAAATGAGTACAAAATTGATATGATAAAAGATTAAAATGAATAAAAGTAAGAAAGTTAGTTTTAATAAAGACTTCAAAATCAGATTCAGAATGAACAACTTGATTAAAATATTAGTTTAATTTTTTATTGTTTCACTTTTATCTACTAATATTTTTTACTTTAATTTTTTCATCAAACAAATAATCAAAACTTAAAATGATTATTTGTTTCATAGCATTAAACCTTAAAAATATTACTTCTATCAAATTTATTTGCTTGCTCAACATTTGTTTATTTTTTAATATTTATTATTATTTCATATACTGACATTAAATTTTTTAAAAGAAATAATATTTGAAAAAAAGAAGAAAATAAAAAGAACTGATAAAATGCTAAAGTTGAAAATAATAACATACTATATAAATTATTAATAATTACATTTTATTTTAAATAATGGCAAATGAATATATAACTTTTAGTAAGATTTGATAAAGAATTATTATTTGAAATATTTGACTGACCATTATTTTTTAATAAAATAAATCTCTACATTTACAGATTAATTTGTTAATTTAAGTAAACATAAATAATAGTTAAGTTTCAATAGTTAGCTTAAACAAGCAAAAAATATAAATGGATAAATTTGAAGAGTCGGAAAAGGCTGATAGGAGAAAGAAAAAGAAGCATATTATAGAATATAACTAATTCATTGAGGAGTTCGAGTTTGTTCATCTTTCAGGTTTGAAAGGGCTAGAAAGAGCTTGCTAAATTCAATAGAAGAGTACAAATAAAATGTTTGATTATATTGAAATGGATTTAAGAGGAGTTGAGACAATAGACAAATATGAAAATTATTGTGAGAGCTTGTTTGAAATTAATTAAAAGGAAATTTTGTAAATGAAATACTATTCAAGGGTTTTTGTTGAAGAATCACTTGGAGATCCATATTGTAGATATTTCCTCATTTTTGAATATTGTGAAAGTTCAGTTGAAACTGAAATACAGCATTTAAAAAAGAGGAACAAATAATTAAGAAAATCAACACTAAGAAAGATATTTGAGTCTGTTGCTATAGCATTAAATCACTTTCATACAAAGCAAATAGTTCATGGAGATTTAAGAACATGCAAAATATTTAAAAATGAATAAGGTTAATATAAATTGATGCCTCCTAAAATCAAAAATAGAAAAGCAAATGACAAATACTACCACTCACCTGAACATCATCTAAGCAAAAATTTTAGAGCAGCATTTGAGAAGTAATAAAAAAATCCGTAAGTTTAACTTTAAGAGAAATAATAAAGATAATTTTAATGAAAATATTAATTAAAATAGCATCAAAGGAGAAATTTATACATTTGGAATGATTATGTTGGAACTTGGAACTTTCAGTGATGATTTATTTTATGCATATGGAAAATTTTAAATGAATGAAGAAATTATATAAAGTGCATTGTAGAATTTTTCTATGCTTTATGGATATCATTTAACAGCAGTTGTAAAGAAAATGTTAAATTTAGATGCATAGCTTAGACCCACAGCAAATGATATAATAGAACTTCTTTAATCTTAGGAGTTACATGAAATGGAAAAAGAAATTAATAACCCATATACTAAACCAGTATTTATTCAATTAATTAATTTATTTTATTGATAAATATAATTTTGAATAGCAAAACAGCTTATAAAGTGATACTGAGGATGATAGCAATGCTGCAACAACTCTTCATTCCAATTAAAATAATTTACATCCATAGAGTCATGAGGAAAAGTTTAAAAGAGATGATGGAAACAAAAAATCAACATTTTTTTAATTTTAACCATAGAGTTCTTAAACAATATAAGTACCAGCAATTAAGATAAATGTAAAAGCTGCTTCTAATGTTGAATCTTAAGACTCTTAGCAAGATATATTAAATACAAGTTAGATAATACCATCTAAATAAAATGTATTATAAACTAATTAAAGTTCTGAAAAAACACCAGCTACTAATAGAAGTTAAAGAAGCAGATAAGGTACATAAATTTATGTCAAAAGTAGCTTAAGTAGACAACAATCTAATTCAGTAAATTATTATTTTTAACTATCTTGGTAATAAATTTAATTTCTAAATTCGTTTTTTTAAAATGAAAGTCAATTTAAATTTAAGGAGATAAAAACTTTTAAACATTTGGAAGAGTAGCAAAGGCTGTGATAAAGTTAAAGGATTCAGTTAAGAATGAAGAAGAAGATGATAATGAAGATTTGCTGAGAGAGAAAAAAATTTACGAAACTTTACCTTAGGAATATTAAGATGAGATAGATTCCAAAGTGAATGATAATCTAAAGAATATTGAAAGAGATTATACAGTTGACTATTTACCTAATGGTCACAGATATTAAGGAGAAAAGTTATTAGGAACTCCTCATGGATGGGGAATATTTTGGTGGGCTAATGGAGAAATTTATGAAGGAGAATTTTTAAATGGGAAATATCATGGAATAGGTAAATAAAGCTAAATTATAAATATAAAAAATAGTTTAATTTATTTATAATTTAAGGTATTTATTATTGGCCAACTGGTGTTAAACATTATGGAGAATTTAACATGGGAGATATTAAAGGATTAGGAGTTAGGTTTTATCAAGAAGGAGATATTTACTTTGGGGAATGGCATAGAGGAAAAAATCATGGTAAAGGAACTTTCTATTGGCAAAAGTCTCTAGCCAAATTTAAAGGAAACTTTCTTAAAGATAAAATATATGGAAAAGGAACTTTAATACTACCAATATTTGAAGATAAAGACTAAGATTAAGTAGATTATAAGGGCTCTTCTAAATAAAATGTATTCCAAGATAAAGATGCAAACAAAGATAAAGTAAAAGAAACAAGAATTTATGAAGGGCTATGGAAAGACGAAGAAGGAAAAGGCATTTATGTAGAAGAAATTGAATTTTCTGCTTAAAAAGAAGGTGATGATCTTCCCGTTTACATTGAGGAACCAGAATAAATTGTTAAAAAATAACGCTGGAAAATATGAATTTTTTATATTTATTAAATAATTAATCTTGTTATTCAAATACTTGTATATTTATTAAACTATTTCTTAAGATTTCTTTTAATTCCTATTTCCTTGAATAAAATGTATAAAATTTTTTAACTTTTAAAATGATTTTTAGTTCACTGATTACCAAAATAAGAAATTTTTATTCTCATTTAATATCCAAATTTTTAGAAATATTTTGATAAATCCAATTTTAAGATGAATCTGAAAATTCAAAACAAAAACCTCATTAATCAAATTTAAACCATTTTAGATTAAATCTTATAATTAATTCAATCAGGCTAAAAAAATTCTCTACATTTTTCAGCATATATTTAGAATCTAAAACATTTTCAAGTATTTGATTTGGATTTCAAAAGCTATTGATGAACTAATTAGTTATGAATAAATTACTTTAAAAAAATGATACTAATCATTTGATTTTAAATCCATATTTAATCCATGTTATTAGCTAAATAAATACACATATTTATCCATTTAATCAATTTTATTGAATTCTAAAAATTTTGAAAAAAGTGGGAAGAATAGTTACTAGATTAAATTATTTATTTTTTTGCTTTTCTTTGCTTTATTTTTTCTTTTTCTTTTATTCATTTTTTATTTTCTTTTTTTATTTGTTTATTTCTTTCTTTTTCTTTTAATTTCTTTTTTATTGGTTTTTATCTTTAAGTTTTGTTTTTTTTATTTTCATTAATTTTTATTCAATTTTTTTTATTTTTTTCTTATATTTTTTAACTGATTTTGTTTTTCTTAATTTTCTTATTTTAATAACTTATTTGTAATTTTTATTTTGTTTTTTCATTGATTTTAATTGATTAATTAATTTCTTTTTAAGTATATTCTTTTTAATTAGAATGAATCAATTTCTCTTAGATATGCTGAAAAAATTATGATTAAAAATTATGTTTTTTAAAAAATGGTTAATACAGAATTTTAAATCAAATTAAAGCAAAGTCTTAGTTTCGAGCAGAAAAGGATTAACTTTTTCAAAATGTAGCAGGTTTTTTTTCATGAATTGAAAAGGGATTTAAAAACTTTTGGATTCGAGCTAGTTTATCGCAGCTAACGGGATTAAAAAACTTAATTATTTTTTCTTTTCATGAAGTAGTTCCATGCTACACTCGTGAATTCTTCTCACGTCTATTCCTAAAATTAAAAGTTTGTAGGCATCTGAGGGGGTTTTACAATTTTACCATAGCAAAATATACTAAATCTATTTATCTATCTATCAATTATTATCATATATCTAAAATCTTATTATAGCTCTATCTAATTTCATAAATATCTTTTAACTGTTCTATATATTTCTTTTAATTATTTGTAATATTATTCATTTGTTTCATGTGTTAGTTTGATGATTTTTGCTCACATTTAAAGATGCGCTTTCAACTAATCTAAGTTGCTTTTAATATTCATTTTATTGCTGCAATTTCTGTGGACTAATCTTAGTCATTTTTAAGTTTGTTTTGATCGATCATGAAGATCTTCTTTTTTTAGGCCTTAGAGGAGGAGAGAGCTCTTAAGCAAATTTAGGACTCAGACCAAAGAATTTTCCAAAGACAGAGCACCAAAACAGCAACTAGGATTTGATTAATTTTTACAAACATAAATCTTTTTGGTAGTTTCTTTTTATAGATTAGAGTTATAAAAGAGTCTTTTTTTAAATGAGAGAAATTTTTCATTTCATCAATCATTTTTTTGAAAGTGTGTGTTAGTTTGTTTTAAGTCAGTTTTTTTAAATTTTTTTAACAAGTTTTTCTGAATTTTTTAGAAGTATTTTTGAAAGATAATTTAGTCCCATAAAAAAAAATGTTTTAAAATATAATCTTAAAGTGTCTTTTAAAAAAAAAATTCTTTACTTTTTCTTAACTTTTTTGATTTCTACTAAGTGATTGTTTAGCATTGCATGTCTACATTAGCAGCTTTTTTTCTAGTGTAAAAAACTTCGAGTATAGGTTCCTGAGATGAAAATTTAATTTGGAGCACATTTTTTTTGAAAAAAGTCTACTATGTCTCCATACAAGCTAATCACCTCATTTGTTTTCATTTTCTTCTTGAGTTTCTTTGTTTTTCAATATTTTACAAATTAATTAATTATAAATAAATGCTTTACTCCCAAAATAATTCAAATTTGTTCAAATTTCAAATTTTTCCTCTAATCTGAATCTTGAAATCCTCAAAACTAAATTAATCAAAATATCCCTAATAATCAAATATTTACCCAACAGAAATTAATTAGTATCTTATACTATTTTTTGATTTATTCATTTTTTGATGTACATAATAAATATTTCAAGTATTTATTTCTAAAATCTTATCAAAAATCATACAAAGGGTAAATATTAAATTATTGACAAAGCCAAGGTATTTTGTATTAATTAAAATGGCAAAGTTAATAATCATCATTCATTTTAATAAATACCTGGAAATATTAAAAAAATTTTAATAAGACTAATAGTAATTATAAAATCAAGATATTCTAAATGAAACAAATTATTTTTTATTGATTAAGAATTCAGAAACCAAATTCTAATTTTTGGTAATGAGATTTCTAAAAAAATAAGTAATACCCTTATAAAAAATTACCAATAATTCCAACAACTTCTCAAACTAATCAAAAGGTTTATATATTTAATTTAATCTATTTTAAAATATTTAGACATAAAATATTTTTATGATTGAACTTTAAATGTCAATTTTAAATAATTTTTTTCTAAGCATAAAAATTATTATAAGCCAGTGTAGATATTTAAGGATCTATTGAAGGAAAATGTTATTGTGTTAGTTTTTTAAATTGATCTAAATCTTAAATGGTATCTTTGATTTCTAGTTATTTAGTATTAATATTTTCTATTAATAACTAATTATCTCTTATACATACCACTCCAGAAGATGGGAATCTTATAATTCTTAAAATTTATGGAAAGGTGATTTATCAATATTAGTATAAACATCACCTTCTTTAAATAATAAATCTTCTTAGTCTTAGAAAGCAACTTGAACATAGTAGCAACATGAAAACGAGTTTTTTTCATCGATTCTGTATAAAATTTATTTGTCTGTTCTACCCTTCATAATAAAATGTTCCAAAAGAGTATTCATAAACTTCGCTTCTCTTTTCAAAATCTATTTTTAAAGGGAAATTTTGAAACCCAATTGATACTTCAACCAAATATACGTCTCCTTATTCTAAAACATACATTACTAAAATACTTGCATTATTTTTTGGAATAGCCCTACACGAAGCAAAAATTAATCATGCCTCATACCCCAAGCTTTATAAGAAACCACAAAATACAGGACTAATAACTAAATAATAGCCACCTATTCCATTTAATACTAACTACTTAATTTCATCATAGCTCAATTATTATCTCATCTCGCGTTTATTCTACAATAAAAACAGATTCTAAAAAAGTATGATTTCTTCAGTTTTTTCTACCAACTATTTTAGGTATTTTAATTTACATTAACCTTTTTTAAGTCTTTCTTACTGAATAAGGTTTAAAAATTGTTAAGTTTCAACTTCAGAAAGTTTAAAAAGAGTTTTGTCTTCCTTTTAAAAGATATCTTATAATCCTTTAGTTTATTATTATTTTTTCTCTTTTATCAATATAAAACTTTTATAAGATTATTTAGAACCCATTGATATATTTAATTTAATAAATCTGATCAAAGTAATAGCCAAAAATCTTGAATAATTGTTGAATATTTGATCAATACTTAAAAAGGTCAAGAGTTCTCTATTTTTTTATCTGAATAAGATTTTTTAGAATGAAAATACTCAGCACATACCATCTTCCATAAAATTGCGATATATTAAAACAAAACAGGTGTAAAAAAAGATTTCATAGACTTGGAGTTTGAATTATTAAAATACATAGAAATAAAATGAAAATAGACTTTACTTTTCAAAAAATTACCAAATAAATTTATAATCTGATAAAATAATTGCTGTTTCAGTAAATAATTGCATTATCAATTTGTGTGTATTTTTTTGCTGCTTTAATTAAAAATCCTAAAAAACTCTAAAACTTGCTCAAATTTGTTGAAATAAAACACAAAAGAATATTATTTAAGCCTTTTTATATTTATTTTATTAGAAGGAGATTAATATTTTAAATTTGAATTGAGAAAGTTTGGATAAAATTATGATTCAAGAATAAAATAAATATAAATTAATATTTTAAATAATTAAAGAAATCAAGTAAGTTTTAAGTATCATGGTTGGTCTTAAGTAGAAATAAAATTATCTATGAGTTGCATCAAGTTTTCTAACGATTGGTCTATATAATTATGGGATTACTCAGAATTTTTTTCTATTTGCTTAATTTTTGTATCAATTTTAGTTTATAATTTTTGAGGGGCATAAGCTTTTAAAACTTCTTTAGAAATTTAATTTAAGTCAGAATTTGAGTTTATATAGTTATTAATTGAGTCTTTTATTTTTTAGAAATGGGTCAAAACTTCTTCTTTGAATTTTTTATTTTTGTTTGAATGTTCGACATTTAAGATATCAAATTTTTCATCAAGTTTATCCTAAAAATATTAGATTTAAGTCTTCATGTTTTTAATTGACTCTAATAAGTTTTTATTTTCAAATTGAAGGGCATTGTTTTCACTTGTTACAACATTTATTTATAATTGAAGCTATTCATTTTGAGTTGCTAATTCTGAATTTTCTACTGATAATATTTCTAAATTTGCTGAAATCTCTTAATCTATACTTGCTACAAGCGAAAGCTTTTCTTTGAACTAGCTTATATTCTTAGTTAATGATTCATTTTTAGATTCAAGTCTGTCTATTTTTAATTAAAGTGCTTCTTTTTCTAACTAAACTTAGTGAATTTGTTATTTTAAATCTTGATTCTCAGACTCTAAAAGGGAAATTTAAAATTAATATTTAATGTCTTTTTCTGTTTTTTCTGAGGATTCTTGATTATTTAATTTCTAATTTGATTCTCTTTTAGACTGGTCTTTAGGAGGCTTGCTAGCTATGCTTGTATTAGAATTTTATTTACTTGGTGTAGGAATTGATGATGGTGCTTTTTATAATTAATTTATTGAAGATTAACTTGACTATTTTTCAAACATTTAATCTTAAGCTTTAGAACTTTATCTTGATTATAATTTTAAGTCTGATCTGCTCTTTAAAACAGCAGGTTGCTCTTCTACTTAACTTAAATTCTGAATACTTCTTTCATATTCTTCAATAATCTTTTCAATATTCTAACACCTTTCAAAAGTTATCTATGAGTCACTTTTATGAAGAGGAGATGTATCTTGTTGTAGTTAATTTTATAGATTTGCCTAGGGCTAGCTCATACTATCTTGATTACAAAATTAATTTTAATCTTAATGAAAAGAAATTTCATTTTCTTCCATGATTTGATTTTAGCACTCTTGCATTTGTTATTTTTAAGACTTAATTTAAGATAAAAACAAAGAATCTTTTTATTTTTCATCCAAAAATTCAGGAACATTTGTTGTACAATCTTCTGGTAGGTACTAATGCTTTTTATCATTCTATTAATCGTCTTAATCATAATCAGGTGAATCTAAGTACTTCTCTGCATTTCTTAAAATATATTCAGTATTATCATTTTCTAAATTATATGTATGATTCTATTCATACTTTGGATCGATTTGACTAATATCTTGCTAAAATGGTACAATTTCATCTTTCAATCCTGATTCATCAATATTATTATTGCTTTTTTATAACAGTAGCTTAAAAGTCTAAAGAGCTCTCTTATTTTCTTCATCTTTATCCTTTTCTTGATAGTATTTTAAATCATATAAATAATTTTCATGATTTCGTTCTTCTTTTTACAAAATCTGTCTCTGCTCGTTCAATTCGCTTTAAATCAAATCATTTTCATGATCATTTTAATTTTAATCTTCTTCTTCATGTTAAATATTTTGGTGATCTATTTGTTAGCTTATATTTTATTAAGTTTTCTAAGGATCTTCTTCATTTGTGCTTCCTTCTAAATTTTTTTGACTTTCATTATTTTGCACTTAATTAAATGATTCTAATGCCATATTATAGTTGTTTTTAGAATTAAATATATCTTTATGTCCTTTGAAAAACTCCTCTATCACAAAACTATCTGATGTCTTTTGATTGATTTATCCTTGAAGAAAATTACTTGTATTTACACTCATTAAAACCTATTCTAATTTGATTTTTTATCTTAATTATCTTTTAACTAAAATTAGCTGGTAATTAACAATTAAAAATTCGTTAAAGCTTAAATTGATGGAAAATAATCAGACAATTATTATATCTTACTAATAAATATAAAATAAACTAATAAATACTTTTATTACATTTCACATTATTTCATGATACTTTTCAATACTTTAAGTTATCAAATATTAATCTATTTTCATAGTTAACAGTAATTTGTTACATCTCATCTCATATTATTAATTAACATTTCTTTTAAAATAAACGCTACTTTAAAAAATTGAACAGATAATATTACCTCATAAGTATTTCAAATATAAATATATTTATTTCATTTAAGAAACTCTGTTTTCTAAAATTAATTACACCAAAATAGTAAATATGTAGCAGGTCTCGAGGGAAATGTTTACTATATTTTTGATATTAGTGGAAATAAATTTTAATGGGAGAGGGGGAAATATTAGAATTTCTTTAATATTTTTACATGTTTCAAAATTTCATGAAGAGTTAGGGTATTTCTATTTTTTTATGGAGATTTGAAAAAAAAATTCAGAATTACTTCAACTTTTTTTCATGAATAAATTATTTTATATTAAAATATTACAAAAACAAATTGAATAATAAATAAATAACTAAAAAATAAAATTATAATATATAAATTTATGTAAGATTTATAGTGTGATAACAAATAATTTTGTTTTTAACTTAAAAATAGCAATTTGAACCTCACATTTCTTGAAGGGTAATTTATTAGTCAGTTTCCATAATTTCTTCTTCAGTTTTCATTATCTCGCTTTTAGTGGATCTATACTAGAAGTATTATTTTCTAATATAAATTTATATTAAAACAAGGAGTATTGACGTGATCAAAATAGTTTAAAAACGGGAGGACACTTTTTAATAGGCATTTATTTTTGGATAAATACTTTTTGATGTACTGTAGCCTCTTTCTATCTATAGTAAGATATTTATTTGAAGAATAACTAAGTGAATGAAATAGAATATGATGTATTTTAAAATATCATATATATATCTCAGATCAATTAAGTTAGATTTAAAGAAGAAAATAATTCCATATTTTTATTTTACTTCATCTTTTAGTTAGGTCATCATAGATATTATTGCTATTATAGATATTTCAGTGCATATAAAGCAAATTTACTGCAGATTACTATCATCGAAATTTAAAATCTGAGTATAAAATAATTCGTTTTTAAAGATTAATGCAAAAAAGATATTTTTAATTAAGTAAACTCCTATTAATCCACTGATACTTGTCAGCATATTGAGTTGGTTTATTACCAATACAAATAGTATTATAATTGTTGAATAGCAAAATAAATATTCTATTTTTTAAGTACTATCTTAGACAAATTAGCTTTGGCTAATAAAGTTTATACAATTAAAGCAAAAAATAACCAAAGTGCTTTGATAATTAGATTTTTCTAATAAAAAGAAGGCAGCTGTGAGAATGATAACATTAATTATAAACGAAGCAGATAAATCAATATATATTGATATCTTAAAAACCGTTTCAAGCAACTGAGGTACAAAAAAAAGTAAATCTTAGATAACAAAAGTTATTATTTTGATGTATTTTTTAATTCTTGAAGAATTCTGAGCATTAATCAAGCTTATTTTGTAAACAAAATAATATTTCTGTAGCTAAATTCCACAGTAGAATAAATTTTATTCTAGAAGTGTTACTATTGAATTCGATTGGATTAATTTTTGTATATTGTCATCAATACTTAAAAAAAATAATACTGTAATAATAGCTAAATAGATTGTTAGGAACAGATATCTTCTAGCTTCTTAAATTTGTTAAATGTAAGTAAAGAAAGCTGCCTGAAGAGAAATAATAGAAATAAAGCAAATAAATAAAAAGAACTAGTCACTAATTGTTTCCTGATAAAAATATTTTTCTTTTTTAATTAAATTGAAATTTTAAAATAAATTTATTTCAAATGAAAATTTACCTTGATTTAAGTTAAAGAAAATACATTTTGGAGAGTTTAGAAATATTTATTTCTAGATAAAATAGGCAAAAAGAAAAAGGCCTTGAAGAAAAGTGTTAACATGAATTTATGCACTGGCTCTATCTTTTTTGTCAATGATTAAATCTGTTTGATTAATAATATTAGCTAAGCCATAATTTTAACTTTTAGTTAATTATAGTTTTATATTGTAATAAAGCAAAGCACTAAATATGACAACAACTAATGTGATCATCGTAACTGTAGTAACAAACATCAATTAAGTTTAGTAAGGGTTTATTTTTGTGAATTCTTAATCAATAAGCTTATTTATTATCATTGAAGATTTTTCTATAAAATGTTAATTATCTTCAATTTTAAATATTTATTTTATTTATTCTTGAATTGTTTCGAATTCATCAAAAATTTAAGAATTTAATTGAACTTATTCATAATATAAATTCAATTAATGAAGATTTATCTTATTATAGTTTGCATTTAATTCTGAAATTTAATTCTTACTAAGATTTATCTAATTATTTAAAATACTATTTAAGAATCTTCCTTGTGACAGAAGAGGTACTTACACTCCTGAAATTAGTGATAAAGTAGTTGAAATATCAACTAATTTAACCTTTTCTTTTAAATCTAAAAAGACATTCTAACTAAATTCAAATGAAGGATAGTATTATAGAGCAAAACCAATGCAATATTAAACTTCTTAGCATAATTTTTTTGTTTGAGAATTATTTTAAACTAAACTAATAATAGTCAGTTGTTCATCTTTTTATATATTGTTTTTTATTTTTTAGATTTATTGAATTGCATAAACAAGCTCATCTTTGTATTATTCAGAGGTTAGTTCAATTTATTAATTAATGCCTGAGCCAAAATAATCTTTTAGATAAAAAATATTGAATACTTACTACTCGATTTAAAAAAATAAATAAATTACAAAAGCTAAATAACTATGAATCAGAAATGTTTTTTCCTTCGTTTTAAATATCTTCAGAAGAGCAGAAACTTTGAAATATTGAAGCAATTTTATTTCTTGACTGACTTAACTCTAAATTTGGAAAAGAACTATCAATAAATTAACAAGTTTTATTGTTATTTGTCACCTGATTTAGTAAAGAATCGTAATTTTAAAAAAATTGGGCTTCTTCTTAATTGTAATTTGAGTTGACTAAATTTTACATTGAAACACCAAGTAAAAATTCAATCACTAAGTCTTTATTTGAAATTGAATTAGTAGGTTTTGTTTCTTATACAAAATAATTTGAAATTTTCTTTGTATTTTAATCATTTTTCGCAGTCGAATTAAGCTAAAATACCTCTTCAAATCCTATTTTTTTTAATAGATCTTAATGGAATTCATGATCGTTTTTATGGAGGAGTCTTTAGTTTTAAAACAGCCATTCTAAAGGTAGTGATTCAATAAAAATTACGTGATTCTTTTTTATAATTGAATGATATTAATTAGATTCATTATTATTTAAGAACCCGTTAATTAGCCCTCTATTAGAATCAAAACCATCTTCAAAGTAAATTGATAAGACGAATGAAGTTACTGTGAATACTAATCCATAGAATCCCAACTTAAGTTGCAATTTAATTGATCTATTCATATAATTTATATGCACTAAAATAAATTTCTTGAGAAATAATAAATAAAAATAGTTTTTATTAAAGAAAATAAAATTTGTAAATTGAAATTGATTTGAATGGAATAAATTGAAAATTGAAATAAAATATCAATGAAATAATTTAATTTTTATAAATAAATGTTAAGTAATAAGTATAATTGACCATTAATATCATACTAACATTTTATTTATTTTTTTATCAATCAAAAAAATATCTTTTAAAATATTTGCAAATGATTAATAAACCCAAATATCAATTAATGTTAAGGACTCTTCAAATTTAATCTTGCTTTTCATGTGTTTACATTATAAAATTAGCTTTTTTGTTTCTTTATTATTATCATTTAATTTTTTTTAATACCCAAATGCATTTTAATTATTTATGGTATTAATTGGTGTAACCTTAATTTTACTTTAGAAAAAAATTTATCTAATTAATTTTTGATAATTTGTAGAATCTCTTTTTTTTTAACAAATTAGGTTCATCAAGTTATTAAAAATGTATTTTTAGTCTCTTATTTAATTTTTTTAAATATTAAATAAGAATTTTTATTTTTTAAAATGTTTGTTGGGTTGGTAATTAAAATCTGATACTTATAAGTTATTATTAATAAATGAGCAATTTGTGATTTGGAGATTATTATTTTAGGTTGTTTTAGTCAACTGATTAATTTTTTATAATTATATAATTCAAAGAAATAGATTCTATTTTTTAATATTTTATAAGAAAATTGCTTAAAAAAAGAAAGTGAAATTGCTATCAATTAGTGAGGAATTTACTATTTTTGAAGTAAAGTTTTCTAAAATTGCATGTTTTTTTACATGGATTTTTTTAGAAGTGTAAGGAGAATCAAATAATTCTTTTGATGAATCAGAGATATTATGAAAAAGATTAAACGAGTTTGGAAAGTAAAATTATTAATTAAACAGTGATAAGGAAAATTGAATTCGATATTGATTGAATTTTATAATTATTAATTACTAAACAAAAAAAAGAAAGAAATAATAAAACAAAACAAATCTAAATAAACATAGCAAATTGTAATAGCATTTAAAATATCCTCATTGTAAATCGAACTTAAATATTTGAAAACAATAATTACTGATTTTCCACACGTTATATTATAGTTATAATCTTTACTAAGAACAATCAACCAACTTAATGGATAACAATATTTTTTATGTGAGTAAATAAGTAGAAGAATCAATTGAAATCATTCAAGGTAAAAATGAATATTTTCTTTATCAAATTGTTTTTTTTTGTAGTTTCTATAGCATAAATTTAATATTTTATAAAGACCGCTTGTATTGGGTATGCTCAGACAAAATACTTAGAAAACATAAAAATATATTTGTGATGAAGATTGATGAGGTAAGTAATTTGAAAAATGAAATAAATATTGATTATTAACAAAAAAATCTTTAATATAATGCTATCTAAATATTTTAATAGATATACGAATACGTAGGATTTAATTTTGATTTTGGACCACTTGATATTTCACAAATAATGAATTTTTCTCAAGAGATGTATTACCTATTAAAGAATCCTTCATATAAGAATACATAGATTATTATATAATGTGGTTAAGATTTTGACAAAAAAGCTAATTCTGCTGTTCTTATTTGTGCTTACATGGTAAAAGATTAATCAAATAAATAAATAGATTTATTTTTAGACATCTTTTTGTGTAGTCTTGATTTTTAAATAAAATTATTTTTTATAAAATCATTTAGGTGCTTTACTTAGAATATAGCCCAAAAAAAGCTTGGAAAAAAGTAAGCTCCTAATTAAAAGAGCCAATAATTCCTTTTCGTGATTGCATAAATGTGATTTATTCAACTTATGATTGTTATGTAATTATTAAAATATTCTTTTTGTATAAATCAATATTAAAAATACTTAAATATTTATTTACATTTTTTCTATAACTTGAAACTAAATTTATAAAATATTCCACTAGGTTTTGGATTGCTTGAAAGGCATTCATGAGGCTCGTCGTTTGAAATGGATTGATACTTAAAAATTTAACCATATTAAATATGATCATTTTGCCAGCGTATCAAATGGAGATATTTCTGAAGTTGTGCCAAATAAAATATTTGCTTTCAGAGGACCTAGAAATATTAGGGAAAATGGGGTAAAGTTTTTTTTTTTCATTTTATTTTTAAATAAAAAAATAATTGATAAATAAATAGATAAGTGTTGCTAAACCAGAAGATTTTGTCCCTATTTTCAAGCAAGTTAACATTCAAAAAGTTATTCAATTGAATTAAGAAAAATATGATGAAACTAAATTTACACAAGCTGGAATACAACATGTTAAAATAATCTTTCCTGATGGTGGCCTACCAACAAGTGTAAGCTAGAAAATATCCTTGCTATTATTTATTAATTAATTTATAAAATTTGAAAAAAAAGGAATAAGTGGAAAAATTTATATAAGAAGTTGATAAAACAGAGGGAAATGTAGCTGTGCATTGCCAAGCTGGATTAGGTAGAACTGGCACAATGATAGCTCTTTACTGTATGAAAGAATACTACTTTCCTGCAAGACCGCTAATAGCTTATATTAAAATGGTAAGACCTGGTAGTATCCATGGGCCATAGCACCACTTTATTATTGTAAGATTAATTAAAAATAATAAATGCTTAATTTGATTTATATGTTAAAAATTTGCTATTAATCATATTTCAATTAATTAGCTCATTAATTTTTTTTTTCAGTCTAAAGAAATAAAATATCTTCCCAAAGAAACATAAAAACTCCAAGTGAAATATAACCCATTTCATTCTATGGGGGAAATAGATAAGCACAGTGAAGAAGATTTTGATTTGCTTGATCAAATTGATAATGAATGAAGTAACTTGCTTTTAGAAGGGATTCAATTCTTAAATTTTTCTATCTTTTATACTAAATATTACTTTTAACATTAATTTTCTATAAATCTAAATATAATCTTAATCTCTTTTCAATCTCTTTACTTGTCTCTCTCTATATTGTAAGTATCTTAAGCCTTTTCAAAAATTTCAAATTACACAAAATTTATTCAAATCTTTTATAAATTGTAAAACAAAAAACTCCTTTTTTGAAAATAAATGCCTCAACCTCTCTTACTATTTCAATTTACATTATTTTATTCTTTTATTTTTTTTCTAATTTTTTTAAATAAATCTAAATAATTTTAGAAATAAATGCTAATCAATAAATTTAAAAAATAGTACAACCTCTTTTTGTATTTAAATATACATAAGAGAGAGAATAAGTTGAATTCATATTCTCAGTTGGAAAAACATTCATAAGAAAAGCAAGTTTGCAATTATCTTTTTTCATAGCATCATCTACACACTATTTTTAATAAGTTAGATAGTATTTTAAACAAGTATTCCAATTTTTTTTAGTAAAATTTTTGAAATATTTTGTTGATCTATTGATGATTTTCATAATTTATTTTTAAATTTGATCTATTTCCAAAATAATCAAAAAAAAACCTAAAAGATAGAACTAAGCTATAACTCACAATTTTAATTCTTTTAATATACAATTAAGTAAATTCTTATTTATTGTAATGTGTTTCAAGCAAATAATCAAATTTTGTTGATCTAATGAATATTTTTAACATTTTTTTAAAATTTATTTCTAAATTGAATGACCTGAATATGAATTTAAATAATTATTTCTTAAATTGAAAAGGTAGAACTTAACTATAATTAATTATCTTAGATAGAAAAACATAATTTTAAAAATATTTTGGTAAATTGTTTATTATTTAATTTTTTGTCTAACTTTCTTCAACAAACTTACTCTTTAACAAAAATGTTTTATTTTATTTTTTTTAATTCATAGGAAGTTTAAATTTTACGACTTAAAAAAATATTTAAACAAATTTTATGTTTAAGCAAAATCTCTTAAAAATAATCAAACTAATCAAGATATTTATTCTCAATTTTGTCCTTAGCAGGGTGGAGAAGTGGAATCGCGGATTCTTCATTTCATTGATTGTAGAAATAATACTCACTAAATTCTTACTAGTTGTTATACACTATTATCTTTTAAGTAAACTTTTCAGTTTATTTTTCTAATTCTTCATTATTCAAAAAATTAGTTCACCATACTATGCTAAGATTCTTCAGACACTAATTGGATTCACCTTAATTTTTAATTAAATAATTGAATAAAAAGTTATCTTCAAATTAAAATACTTAATATTAATATTTAAAAACCCTTTTTTTATTTGTAATTTAAATGATTTTTTAAATTTTTTATGTTTACAGAAATCATTTTCTTTATAAATCTAATTAATAATAATTGAGCATACTAACATATTTGATTTGGTAAATATGTAAATAAGACAAAGTATT
The DNA here is from genome assembly GCA_000231825.2 of Tetrahymena elliotti 4EA. Taxonomy (NCBI): domain Eukaryota; phylum Ciliophora; class Oligohymenophorea; order Hymenostomatida; family Tetrahymenidae; genus Tetrahymena; species Tetrahymena elliotti. The sequence goes on from JH720321.1 coordinate 24,266, forward strand.
TTAAAAAATTTTGACCAAGTAAGATAGTTATTTTGATAAATTATTTGAAAGAAAAATACACATTTTACTTAATAAATTTTAAATGATGAAAATAACCAATTAATTTTTAAGAAGGTTAATAAGATTTTCAAACTAAAACATTTCAAAATACAATTCATATTGATAAAATAATTCCGAAGAAATTAATTTTTAAGATGTTTGTATGAGTTATTTTATTTTTTCCATCATTTTTTGAAATGAGGATGACGCTTTTCAGTGAAAGATTTAATTCCTTCAACACAATCATCAATTCTTAAATTTTAAGCCATTACAGAGCTTGCTAATTCATAAGCTTATTCTAAATCTATGGCACTTTTCTATTTGTAGAAAGCTAACTTACCAAACCCTAATGATTCACCACTATAAGAAGCTATTTTTTCAGCAAGCTTTAAAGTTTCTTTTTCTAAGTCTTCATTATTCTCAACATATTAATTAATCATACCATGTTGATATGCTTCTTAGGCAGTTATTGGTTCTCCTTTAATTTATTTTTAAGTAAATAGTTCAATAAAAAATATCTTAGAAAATTAATTAAAAACCTGTAACAAGCATTTCAAATGCTTTTTTTTGATTTGCCATAGCTCTAATTAAAGCAACCCCTGGAGTTGAACAGAAAAGTCCAATTTTAATTCCTGGGCAACTAAATGAAGCACTTTTTGATGCTACTATCAAATCACAAGAGCAAACAAGCTAGCATCCAGCTGCGGTTGCAAAATTGTGCACTTAAGCAATAGTAATTTGTGGTAAACTTTTTTGGATATAAGTCATCATATTTGTGCAGCTTTAGAATAACTACTTTTATTCTTCAAAAGCATTTTTATCTTACAATTCCTTCATTTCTTTTAAATCATGTCCAGCACTAAAGACAGTACCCTCTGATTTTAAAATCACAACTTTTGCATAGTTTTAGCTTTAGTAGTCTTAGGCAGCAATATATTTAAGCTATTCAGAAAAATCTTTCACCATTTAAACACTTAAAGAGTTTCTTTTCTTAGGGTTGCAAAGAGTTAAGACACCTATTTTCTTATCATCAATTACTTCATACTTGAAGTTATCAGTCTTATTGACAACTCCAAACCATCTCTTAATTAAACCAGCTGATTTATTTAACATTTTAAAGTCCAACTTAATCCTTTTTTTATTACTAAACAAATTATATTTTAATTAAATAAATTAATATAAAAACTAATTATGTTTCTACTTAACACACAGATGATAGATATTTCTTAAATTAATAATGCTGTATCTGATGTAAGATTTGCTTGAGTATATTATTATAATAATTACTAACTTAATTATTCATTTATTTAGTGAGTAATTTTCTGACATAGAGTTTTTGATTTTTCAATTCATGTTTAATTTATAAAAGATGATAATCAGCAAATTTTAATATGCTTTTACTATCTTATGTCAAATATTTATTTTATTTTTTTGGTTAAAAAATAACAGCATCATTTTCATAAATATTTTTTATTATGTCTAGGATATCTCAGAAAATTATTATTTTGAAAATTTAATAAAAATGATTATGATTGATTCTTATTGCAATTCATCTACTAAATATTATTGAATGAAAAAATAAACCATTAGATAAATTAAAATAAATAAAATTTTTTAAATGTTTCAGTTAAATTACTTTTAGAAAAATAAATTTAAAGTCTCTTTCTATTAATAGTAAATCTACTATTAGTTAGGCAGGCTATTTTTGTAACAAAATTTCATATATTTTTTTATGGATATTCTTTAATTTAATTTTAATTCATGTATGATTCAAACGTTTGTTGAAAAATCTTAATAGAACCTTTCTTTAATGACAAATTTAATAATTTGAAAAAACAAAACTATTCTAACTTTATTTAAGAATTTTTACTGAAAATAAATAACTCCCTTTTTGAAGGTAATATATAAAACAAATATAATATATTTATTACTAATTTTGTAGAATAAAGATAGTTAATTGTAATTTATTCTGTCTTTTAACTCTAATTTATTCTTTTGAACAAACAAATTTTTATGTTTTCAGCTAATTTAGATAGAAGCCTTAAAAGAAATAGCACCACTTATGTGCTTTTTTTCATTACTACTATCTATATAATATAGTTTCCATCTAGATATAAAGACTCCTTAAGTACTAGGTAGAGGGTTTAAAATAAGTTGGATAGTTTATATTTCTTCATTACCAGAAAAATCAAATTCTTTCTTTTCACTCAAGTTATTGAAATATTTCTCTGGTGCTTCTTCAATAAATAATTTAGATATAGGCCACTATTTAGATTTTCTTTTGATCTCAAAATTTAAAACTTACTTTTCATTTTACTTAAAAATTATCTCGTTTTTGTCATTTGGATGTTTAAAGACATCAAAAGAAAATAATTCATCAGAACCCTTAAGATAGCTTGTAGCAGGAATAATATCCTAACTAATTGACTAAGATCCTATTACTGCCTTGTTCATAATTTAAGGCTGTTATTATTAATCTTCTCCATTTGGTGTATTTCCAAAGTTGTTTGTCAATTTTTAGTCATTTTAAGGTGTTGCAAATAGTTAATTGAATTCCAATTCAAGCGCTTTCTTTTTCTTTTTTGGTTGAGATGGTTTAGGCTAAGATTGAGGTGCAACTGCTTATTTTTAATCACTAGAAGTATTTTCCTACTATTTAGGATCATTTTCTACAAGATTTATAACTATTTATTGCTATTATTAAGACTACTATTGCTATTATTACTATTATTGTACAGGCTGAATTTATTTTGTATTTTCGGCCTTCATTTAAGGAGATGGTGCTACTTCTTCAGCTTAAGTCCCATTTTATTAAAATCTTTTATAAATTTATTTTAGTTCAGGATAAAGCTAGCAAAGTTTCTTTTCAATGAGATATTCAATGGTGTCAATTTCTTTAGTTTTAAGCAGTTTTCCTACTCCTAAGCAGACTGGACATTTTGATTAATCATCCTAAATTTATGTATTTTCTCCTCCACCGCAATTATAGCAAGTATAATCAGTATATTTTGATCTATCATATTCTGTTTGAGGAATAGCCACTTAGATATTTGAAAACTAATTTTCTTGGGAAGAGTTCTGATTCAATAAAATAATTTAAAAATTTTTTAAAAATAATCAAAAAATAATTACAATAAATTTTTATGCAATTGGATATTAAAGCTATGTGCTCTTTGACAAATCTTTTTCAGCATGTTTAATGTTGAATTAATCTGAAGAGGAACCGAAATCTTCAGTTACTTTAAGAGAAACAATATATTCTATAGGATTTTGCTAAGCTTAATTCTTAATCTGATACTCACAACATCTCTTTAAATTATTATCATCAACTATTTTAATATAATCTGTATTAGGAGTTCTCTTCCAACTTAATGAAATATCCCCATTATATTTTATCTTTTATTTAATAACTTCTTTAATTCTAGCAAAATCTATTGGATATTCTTCTATCTCATATGTATCTTCTTTATATTTAAACTCAATTACTACCTGATTTGCACTCATAATTAATTTGCTTCTTACTTACTATCTTTGCCAAATAAAGGGAGTCTAGCTAAACTATTTATTTTATTATTTTTTTCAAAAGCAATTTACTAATTAAATTATTATTTAAAGATATATATTTGTGCAAATTGATGTTTATCATTTCAATCATCACATTCAATTTATCATATAGATTTTAAAATATAGAAAAGATTGATCAGATAACATTATTAATCAATCAATCATTTCTTAATGTATTTATCAGATTATTCCTTGCTAAATAATTAACTAACTAACTAATTTACTAACTTTTTACAAATATATAATACAAAACATAAGTAAATACATACATACTTATATGTTTTTTAAGATAGAATTAAATAGAAAACAAAGATTATCTAACCACTTGATTTACCATTGCCAAAATTATAGAAACTCTTGATAGAAAAGAAGAGAAAAATGAATAAGGCAGAGTATAATTAGGAAGTAATAGAATTATAGATAAATTATGATTTAAATATAAGAAAATTAGTTTCTATACAATCAGCTATTTATTAGTTGTTGTTGTTGTTGATGCTATTAAGATTATTAGGAGGCTTTTTAACTTTATGCGATATTTTAGCTGAATGTGGTAGAAACTTTATGGAAAGTATCAGATGAAAACTTTTTTCTTATTGCCTCAAAAGGAAACTAAGGATTAGAATAAAGTTAAATTAGTTTATGAATGCTTGGCATTAAGAACTGAAAATCAGAAGCAGGATGAAGGTTAACTATAGAAGAAAGAGATTTAATTTTTTCATCCCAAATATTTTCAGCAACACTTTCTACTAGAAAGCAACTACAAGAAGCAATGATTGATGATTTCACATACATAGGACTTAACTCAGAATGCATCAAGCAAAGATATAAGATAAATAATCCCTATTTTATACAATAATTTTAGGTTTTTTAGAGGTTACTTTAGAAAAGTTAAAATAAAGAAATTAACTTGATAATATTGCAGATTACAGTGCCCTAGGATTTTAGAATATCTAACAAAGAATGTGAATGGTGTAGGAAATGAGAAGTTAAATTATAATTTTAGACATATATCAGTTTCTGTGCATATAATATCTTTGAGTTTGTAAGCTCCATCACATATTTTTACAAATTCTTTGACGCCTGGAGGATAAATTTCTTCTATCTTACTTGATATATACAGACATGATACACCAATTTTTTAGTAATGGTCTCTTAGTATTTGAATTCCATCCTGGTAGCACAACCTGCAATAAATATCAAGCATATATATGCACATAAAGATTGTTTCTTCTTTCAATTCGTATTTTATTGAAACCTCACTTAACCAGTCTATAAGAATACACCTCATTGTTTCATTGATCTGAGGATGCATGTCTTTCAGGTCTACATTGTCCTTACATAAATATTTGTCCTTTTTTAGAAACAATTAAAATTATTCTAAAATTTGAAATTAATTGGCTTACTTGATGGATTTACAAATACTCAAATATTTCTTATGCATATTCAGCCACATAAATTGGGTTGGAAATAAATTAGCGGTCAAAAGTGTTAATTTTTTATATTTAAGCAGTTTTAAGTGTGTTTTAATTTTTTTCAGTAATTTCATGAAATTATTTGAGTTTATCATTTTATTAGCAAAAATTTATCAATTCATTCTGATTTTACTCAATCATGCTTTGAGAAGTATTCAATAGATCAAGATTTAAAATATTTTAGATTAATTGATTCTCTTACTGAGAGCAATCTCCCTTTTCACTTTCATCTACCATTTAAAAGCTTTTTTCAGGTTAGATTTATTCTTTGGTTATTTCTTGATTGATGTTCTTCATAGATGGATTTTTATGAAATTCACTCTGAAAATTGTGATTAAATGTTGAAACATTTTCCTTTATTTAAAACCAACTTCAAAATTTTTATTTCAAAGGTAAATAATATTTTACTTTATTTGGATCATTTTAGAGTAAGTTGAAATCTTGAGCAAATGGGTTAAAAACCTTGAATTATTTTTACAAAGGTTGACTGTGAAAATAATTATTGTTATTTGAGCAATTTTCATTGATAACTCTACCAAATACCCTGTTCTTGTTTGTGCCTCTTTGTTATTCTTACATTTCCATTTAATTAATTTATTGTACTTTTTAGCTCTTCTCTCCCAGAACATAATTTTTAAAAGGGGGTTGTTATATATTCTCTTTAGTGTCTTGAAAATTATTTTATGACAAGAAGTGTTAGCTTCTTCTATTCTACTCAAAATTATTCTCCCACTATAAATAAAATACAAAAGATGGATTGAAAATTATTGTTAGAGTAAATTATTTTACCATTAAAAATAAAAAGTTATAGTGGCTGTCTTAGACGATGGGTTGTACCTTCTAATTTTGTTATTCCAATTAATTTTATTAAGATAAGATTTATAAATGAAAGCAATTATTTATTTATTAAAGTGATTTTACCTCTCAAAGCATTTGGGTGGGAATTATTTTAAAAACTTTTTATTAAAATTAAAATTGAAATAATAATTATTTATTGACACACTATATATAAAAATAAATACAATCAAACCTCAATATTTTAGACAAATAAAAATTAATCTTCAATCAAGGCTCAGTTTTTTTCACTCTTTATTTATCTGTTTTTTAATAATTTTCAAATGAAATATCCCTCAATTTTAATGATTAATTCATAAAAATCTGAATAAAAATATTGTTTTTTATAATAAGTAATGAAACATAGCTAAAATTATTTAAAATATATTTATAAAAGATCTAAAAATTATTTTAAATTATTTTGCTTTAAAATTAAATAAAATCTCAGTTTTCAAAAATATTTTAAATGAACAGGAAAATTAATATTTCATAAGTTAGTTAGAAAAATGGCAGTAATTAATTTTGAAATGATTTTTAAATGTAGAAAAAAATTAATTTAAATAAACAGTTTTTCAATTTATTATTTTAGAGAATTTCCTGATCTCGATGGTAAAAAATTAACTGCCACAATTGCTTTAATAATATTAAATAATCTTTTCAAATTTTAGAGCCCAATCAATCATTAAAAAATGCATAAAACGTTTACAATTCGATTCTTTTTTTTTATCTTTAAATAATAGTCATCTTAAAATAATTAATAAAGAATGTTTACACTGCGTAAAAGAAAATTTATTTTAAGAAAAGAAAAAAGTGTTAATTTATGTTGATAGTAGGGTCACTTAAATAATAAAAAACTGAGGAAGAATTCAAGATAAAACAGTTTTAATTTATATGTATTTTAAAATAATTCAAAGCATAGGTTTCTTGTTTAAATTTATTTAATTCAACCAAGCTTGTAAAAATCATTTATCAATGAATATAAAATTTATTTTTGGATAACTTTAAAATGTTAGTTTACAATTTTAAATTGAAGGGCGGGCTAGAAAATAAAAAACAATAGGATAGTTACAATTTAAGAAACAAAAACTTAAAAATATCAATTTTTCATAAAGTATTCCATATTAATTACAATCTGTTTATTAATGTAATTAATTAATAACAATGAATAATTGTGACTTTAATTAGAAAAACAAAAATTAGTTTGTGAATAAAAATTAATAAGGAGGTAAATATTTCTCTTCATAAAACTAATTTAATTTTAATTTAGTTAAGAATAATTAGGGTGGTAGATGGAATAAATAAGCTAAAATTAAAAGAAATGGATTCCTTTGATATCTTATTCAGTATTTTAAATAGTTAAGCAATTGCTCTACATATTTTACTAAGATCTGAGATTTGATTATGAAAATATTAAGGTTCCATATTATTTATTTAGGATATTAGACATAACTGTTTGCTTTTTTTCAATAATTCTAGAAGGGATATTACATTATAGATAAAAATCTAAATATGCTTAAAATCATTTTCCTTTCATGCATTTTCCTCTATATCTTTAAAAATAAAGCCACCATCTTTTAATTTTTAGATTATTAGTCATATGAAATCTTTAAAATAGTAATACTATTTAAGTGTTTGAAGTGCACACCTCAAAAGATAAAATTATAAAAAAATATTTTAAAAGCTGCATTATACATCTATTTATTTTACATTTGCTTGATCAATATTGACTTTGAGAGTACTTTAAATAGAATAATTTCTATTTTTTACATAAGATTAGTCGTTTCTGTTTAAACCTTTAAATATTTAATAAAATGCTAATCTTACTCAATTAATATCAATTAAATTAAATAAACAAATGAAAGTATGAGCACCAAAAAAAATGATCCTAATAGCAAAGCTCAAGATATACAGTTAGAATATTAAAACTAAAGTAGCTCACCTATTGCAAAATTAGAACTAGAAAAAAGTTCTTTGATTTAAAATTAAACCTTGCTAAATAAATAATATAAAAGAGTCCTTGACATTTAAACGAACATAAAATCTTCTAGCTTTGACAACTCAAATATTCTTGAAATAGTGAATTAAAATTGTATTGATAAATCCTCAAAATTAATCACTAGAAAAAGCAGCTAATACAATTTAGAAAGCTGCAAAAACAGTTAAAATTTTGATAATAATTTATATTCTTTGGCAACTCAATTTCTCTTACTTCAAAAAATATTCAAAATCCCAAGAAAAATCATACAAAAACCTTTAAGAAATCTCAATTTTAAAAAAAAATATTCAAAAGAAAGGCAACCTGTTTTGATGAAATTAAAAAAAGTAGTTTATTACTTGTCAGATAAGAGTTTCCTTTATAAATGATCTTAGAGAGTATACATTTAGGAGTGCTTTGCTATGATGTAAATTTAATTATATTCAAAAAATATATGAAAAAATAAATGAATGAATTAATTAATTATTTTTATTTTATTAACTTAGTTTATCAGTAAAAGTGTCACTTATGTAAACAAGTAGAACTAAGAAATTTTTAATGAGAAAGACAGCAATGAAATATTAAATATTATGAAAACTTTCAGAAATTATATGTAAACTAACCCAAAAGAATTAGTTAATAAATTTTAAACAATGAGAAATCTTGACTTAGTCTCTAATGATCTATTTTAGGATCTACCTTGTGTATCATAGCGTCCAAAATCAAATACTGATCAATAATCCCAAAGCATTAGATTTAATAATTCATCTTATAATCTGCAAAATCTAGCATCTATTGTAAATAATGGTACCTTAGATTAAGGTGAAATTTTAGATTTAAATTCAAGTATTGCTAAAAATATATGTTCATAACTTCTAAACTAGGGTAAAAAATAAAAATTTTGATTCATTTTATAGTAATCATTTTATTATGAAAAAAAGCAGAAGGATAGATTAAGATGTCTTTCTACTCTAATTAGTACCTTTTAAATCTTAAATTGATGAAATTGTTCAAATTGTCAAAAATAAAACCGTGAAAGAGCAAGACTTAAAAGCCTTAAAAATAAAATTTTTAGCTGCTCCAAAAAATATTTCAATGAATAAAATTCGAAATGCAAAAGGTTCATAATTTAATTTAACCCAAACATAATAAAAAGACAAAATTATCTAAATTACTATGATCCCTATTGTAGTTAAAAAAATATGGTAAATTCTATTTATAATAGAAGATGTTACCCATTTTAATTAAATCAAAGTATTAGAATCATTAAATAAAAATAAATCATTAATGCTTTCATAAGTCTCTCACGAAATAAGAAATCCGATCAGCTAGCTGCATAATCGCTATGCTTGAGGAAATATAATCAGTAATTTCTCATTTCATCAAAATCTTAATATTTTATCAACCAATCAATAAAGTTTTATTTTGCTAATAACACTTTTTGTAAAATTATTGTTTCAATAACTTATTTAATTATTGATTTTGAAGAATTGGTTTTTAATTTAAAATTAAGTATTTGAGAAATCAAATATGATCAAAATAAATCTAAATTAAAAATTAAAAATATTCAAGATTTTTTGTTTATCATATTTTAATTTAACTTTAAATTAAATTCATAGTTTAGTATTCAATTTAAATTTATTTAATGAATTGTTAATTTTTTTAAATTCTTAAAAAATCCAAAAATATTTAATACAATAATGAGAATAAAATATTTTATTTTGATAATAAAGTTTTTAAAAATCTAAAAATAAATTTTCAAAAATAATTTATTTTATTAAATAAAATAAATAATATTTCTAAAGACTGTTAAAATCAAATTTATGATTGCACAGAATCAGCTTTATAAAGTAGTAAACTGTTTCTTAATTTATTAAATGACTTATTGGATATGTCTCAGATAAAAGCAGGAAAATTTAAATTAGTGCTTGAATAATTTAATTTATGTGAAGTACTTTATGAAATTCAACAAATGATGCAACCTCTTGCTAAAAACAATAAAATAAATTATCTGTTTAAATAGAAGAAACAATTCAAAGTAAGGCTGTTAATTTTTGTTCAGATAAATATAGAATCAGGTAGATATTAATCAATTTAATCAGTAATTCTATTAAGTATACGAATGATGGTAACATTTATATCGCTCTTGCCCAAGAAAAGCTAGATGATCATTTTTTTAGAATCTCAGTAAAAGATGAAGGAGTAGGAATCAAATAAGAATTTAGGCAGAGACTATTTTAGGCATTTGGAAAACTAGATGATATAGAAACACAAACTAAAAATAACCCTCAAGGAGTAGGACTAGGATTAATGATAAGCAATACAATTGCTAAAAATTTGAAACCTCCTCAATAAATTTTAAGTCAAAACACAATTTTTTAACCAAAAAACAGCACATTAAATATTCTTCGATCTCAAATTACTCTTACTTAACAATAACAGCAATAGTAACAATAGTAAATATAATCATCATCTCATAGCTACCGTTCAGTGGAAATAAAATAGAAATTAGAGATAGTAAGTAGACTATATTTCCTTCTTATTCCTCTTCTTTATCTAATGAAGAAGGATTAATTTTGAATGAAGAATTATAAAATGGAACAGAATTTTACTTTATTGTTTACAACTTTCAATAAAATGAGATAAAATAATAAGACCCTCCTACACAATTTAATAAAGGCATAGGTGCACATCATAAGAGAGCTTCTATTTTCTCATAAATAGAAAATATTTAGTCAGAGCAGCTCCTAATCCATATAAAAAAGATTCTTATAAAAATCTATCTGTCAATATTAGTCACTAATTTATTTAAGAGATAAGCTAAACTGCAATTGAAAGTGATCCAGATTCCATTGATGATAAACCTCAAAGCTAATATGAAAATTCAGAAAAATTTTAAAACAACTTAAAATAATTAACAGAAGCCAGTTATTAAAATGATGAAGTTTCTAATCAAACTAATAAAAGGAATTCTTTATTGGTTTCAGATAGTTAAAAATACAAAGTTAATTTGCTTGTTTAAGATAAGTTATCCTAAATTCATAAGTCAGATGCCAATAATATTAGCCAAAAATCTAAAAAAAAATAAAGTTTTTCATATAAATAAATTACTTAAGGTATGTAAGACATTATTAAGAAGAGTTCAATGAGAAAAAAGTAATATAATACCTTTGTTGATACAGAAATTAACATTTTGATAGTAGATGATGATTAATTTAGTTCTCTTGCTTTGAAAATAAAAATTGCATCTGCTTTTAAACAGTTCAATAAAAATTTAGCTCTTTGTTTTACAACTGTTTATTCTGGAGCAGAGTGTATCAAAGAATTAATTAAGACCTAAAAATTTTATTCCTTCCTTTTTGATGCCTAAACGCCAGTAATGGATGGATATGAGTCAATAAGATAAATAGATTAACTTAATTTAAGAAATGCTTAACTATTAGATAAAGAAACTTCAGAATAGTCAGTATTTAACTAACTACAAATCATTATGTGTTCTGGATAAGCTAAACTCTCTATTTATAGAATCAAATATTACTTGTAAAAACAGGTTGAACATAATTAAATTATTGACATTATTTAGAGTATATTTATAGAAAATCATCTTGAATTACCATATGAAGTCTAAAAAAACGATCAGACAAAGTGTTGAAGTTAAAAAGTAGTAATTTCATCTCTCAATTTCGAAAATTCTATATTTTAAAATGAAAAATGTTTGTTTTTTCTTTATTTAAGTTTTTTTATTTAGAATAAAGAATTAATAGTGTGAAAAAAGAATTTATTAAACAAAAATTCAATTTTTTAAAAATTAAATAAAATTTTCAGTTTAATTTAATATTATTACCCTAAATTTATGCAGTTTTTTCCATTTAAACTACACCTATTTTTTAGGTGCCTCTTAAATGAATTAGTATTCTGGAGCCTTTTAAATGTTTTAATGTAGTGTATCTTTAAATGATTTTATGGGAAGTGTTGTTTAAATAAAATAGAGATAGATGTCATTTAAATAAATTAAGGGGTAAACTAGTTTAAATAATTTAGAGCAAAGTGTAGGTGGAGTATGCCTTGGCTGATATTCCCTACTATTTTATAAAAACATAATCTTTCAAATTTATTTTTCAAAAGTATTTTTTTCTTCTTATTTTTTTTCAAATTTAAAATATTTAATAATAAAAATTAGAATAAAAAGACAAATTATATAATAATAATTTTTTATTTTTGTTTTAGGATCAAAAAGCTTTTACATATTATATTAGTTTTACTTTGCTATTTAGCGTAAGAATATAAATAATTTAAAAAAAATAAACTTTTGTTCAAAAATTCATGATAAAATAGTTTTTTAAGATAAATTTTAGAATTAATAAGACTTCAAAACAAATAAAAAGTAAGAACAGTTTAAATTCACAAAAATCCTTTAATTCTGTTTACTTCGTCATCGCGGCTTTTATGCTAATATTCACTGCTTTCAGAAGTATATTTATCGATAAAAAACATAATTTCATTTTAATATTTTTTTATTTTAAAATTTACTTCTAAATTTGCCTAAATCATTTATTATTATTATTAGTTTGGTTGCTGAGGTACTTATTAATTTTACTACTCTAAAAATTCTTTTTATTCAAAATATTTTATTAATAAATAATAATTCACTTTTTTGTCAAAACCAATTGTTTAGCTTAATTGGTTTAGTTTTTCCAAAACTTCATTTGCTTTACATTCTTAAATTAGTTTCTCTAAAGACTAAATTGGAAAATTTTCTACAATAATTTATTAATTATCAACCTTTATACTCTCAATATCAAAGTTTTAGTCAAATATTTTAATAAAATCAACAAGGGCGTCCATTTTTTACTCTAAATTTGTGTCTGAGTGTTTTTGTTTTTAGAATTTAGTTTTGAACCACCTTATTGAATTTTTTGCTTCTGTAAATTCATTTTTCAAAATTCTTATCAAACAGATATTTAATTGTGCTATTTCTTATATTTCTTATAGTTTTTTTACATAAGATTTGTATTTTTTTTGATTAATATCATCACAAGCTATTATTAAACTTTAAGATTCATTTATTAAATTTCCCTTAACAAATGGATTGAAACTATTAAGATTTTATAAAAATATTTCACTAAAAAAGTCAAAAAAACTTTTTTTTTAAATTTTTAATTTTTAGTTAAATATTAATTTTTATATTTCAAAATCAATTTAATTGGCATATTCAAACAATTTTTTACTGTACAAAACTTCTTCATTTATTGTTAAATATATTTCCTTTTATTTGGTATAGTATTATTTATCAAAATATTCTTTACATTAAAGTACTGCCTCTCCTATAATTAATAATAAATGAGCTATTGCATCAGGTCTAAAACCACTTTCTTTAAGTATATCAATTAACTTATCATAATCTCTAATTTGAAGAATTTCACCCTCTGTTATTTTAATCAATTATTATTTTTTATCATTAAAGGGTTTTTATAGTTCTTACAAAAATGTATAATACTCTTATTCTTTATAAAGTTTTAAAGCTTTTTAATAAATATGATTCAATTTTTCCTTTTATTATTTTATTTATTTTTATTTATATAAATCGCGAACAATTTAAATTATATTTTATATTCTCTCCTGTAAGAATTAGGGAATGAATGCTAAACCAACTAGAAAACTAATAGAATTAACCACCAAGGACTTAATTTGATTTTTTTTTATCAAATTATCAAACTCTTTCTATCTTTATAAATCATATTCATTAGAATTTTCATATCTGACCATTAACACTTATTTAATAGACTCAAAATTAATTGATTAATAAAATTAATTGTCAATTATTTAGTTAATATTTTCTATTTCATAATTATGAGATTAATTTTACCACACTTATAATTGGTTAATATTAGTTTAATTTTCTGATTATTAATTACACTATCTACTTTTACCATTAGCTTTATTTAAAACTTTTATTGTGTCATCAAATAATTATTGTCTGTTTTAAATATTTTTATGCTTTTCAAGAGAATATAATGACCCAATAACATACAATTAAGCTAATGCATAATTTTCCATGAGGTAAAAGCATAATGAAATGTTATTTCTGATTATTATAGATTTATCAAATTATTTGGATTTATCAGCCATCTACATAGCTTTTCTGTAATATTAGTAAGATTATTTTGCTGAAATTATTTTGGATTTTTGGATATGTTTATTATCCTCTTGTGTATCTTTCCTATAATTCTAATTTAATTTTTAACACCTATTTGCTTCATTAAAATATTTTTAGGCTTAAATTAGTAAATTTTCAATATTTTAATCTGGTATTCTTTTTTTTATTTCTAATTCAATTTATTCATAAAAAATTTTATTTTTATCAAATAAATTTCTCATAATTTGTTTAACTTAATGTTCTTATTCATCTTAGTAGAAATATTACTAATATTTATCAGGATGAAATATTTTTGTTATACTTGAAAATTTTATTTTTGCATCTTCAATATCAATTATATTTTTTCCATAGTATTTTTACATAAAATAAGGATCTCTATTGATATTTAATAAGAATGAAAAGTTTAAAAAATTTATGATTTTTTCAAGTCTTAAATCTATTATTCTTAAAGTTTCTAAATCTTCAATTACTTAGGATTTTTTCTGATCGTTTTTTTATTATTGTTCTTCATTTTAGGCAAATGAGCATATAAAAAGTTAAAGATATTATTTTGTTTCATCAAATATTTTATTATTTTTCATAAATTCAATTATTGTAAATGGCTCATTGATATCAATTAACTATTAAAAAATTTATGATAAACTTAAAATATCATTTTTATTTAATGATTTTAAACTATTTATAAGATTAATTATTTCATTTACACCCTCATTAAATTGATTATTGTTATTATTATTATTCTTTTAATTAACCTTAATAGAATATTCTAAATACTTTTCTGAGTAAAGATTCTGCTAATTTTCATACTATTTTTTTTATTTATCATTGAGTTAGGCCTTCGATAAGTATTTTTCTGCAATCAGATACTTGTAATAAGAAAATGCATCTACATCTTCTAGTTCAATAATTGGTAATAGGCTATTAAGAGATGCCTAAATCTTTAGTAAATTATCTTAAGATTAATCCTAAAGAGCTTTATCTAGCTATTCGATTTCTTTTTCGATATCAATATAAGTATTGTTTTCCATTTGAATATCTTTACTTAAAAAGTACAAAGTAAATGTATTGACTGCTCTTACTATTTTTAGGTTATATTTTTATGAATTTTTTTTAATTTTAATTTAAATATTTTTTACAAGCTTTACTGAAAGCTCTGAATTTAAAGTAAAAAATTATGGTTTTATGGATATCAATATTTTATAAAATAGAAAGTACAACAAGAAGTATTGTTAAACTTCTATTAACATTCTAAAGAAGAAATAAAATAGTTATTTTTATAATTATCTTTTTTTTAATTCAAGAATAAACCACTCATTTAGTTACTTAATAATTTCAGAAATAATTAATTAAATCCAAAATTTAGTTGTTCTTACCCTATTAATTTGATGTCCAAAATTAAAATATTTCTTCTTAGCATATGAAAATTAATATTTTTTCACAGCTTTTTAAATTAATTGAAATCATCAAACAACTATGCTAGTAAATAAAAGGAAATTTTTTTTTTAATGTTATTTATATAAATAGACACTCTTTTTAAGAAACATTCTATTCATAAATACTCATAAATTTATTTTTTATTTACTAACAATTAATTAATTATCTATTAATAAAAAGCTATTTCCAGATTTTTAACTTTCTTTCAAAAGATGAATAAAGTTTTATATGATTTTTTATTGGATATTTGAAAATTTTATTCTAATAGGATATATAATTACTTTTATCTTTAAGTTGCTCATAACATTTTTCATTTTTAAAAGTTAATATGGATTACTAATAGAGTTCATTGAAAATGAAACTCAAATGACTTCAATAGCACATTAAAAATAAATTTTAGATTTGTCTTTTTCGAATAAAAGGAAACTATTCTTTTAAATTTTCAAAGATTCAAGCACATAATGATGCTTAGCTAATATTCTCCAAAAAGTGTAGATCATTATCTTTAACATCATAAATTTGATCTAATCTTAATAATCTGTTATAAATGACAACAATAAATTGCTATCCTTAAAATAAAAGAAATAAAAAGAGGTGATTATAAGAATCGCTCCAAGAATAAAAAAATAAAAGTGTTTTATTTTCTTAAAAATAAAATTGTGGACCTAAATAATTTAAAAATTAAATGAAGGTGTAATTTAATTAAAAATATCGTTTTTCTATATAAATAAAATATCTATTTAATGTATATATATAAATTCTTAGCCTGAATCTTGCGAAAAAAAGCTCTATGAAGATTTATTGCCAAAAGTATTTGGTAATTTGATTTTATCAAAAAGTTATAGAATTTGAATGTATTGAAAAGAACACTCAACTGTGCTGAATAGTATGGATTTAAAATTTCCCACAAATAATTTTATATATAACACTCTTTACGCTTTATAAACATTCCTTTTTCATATAGAATTAGGAAGTGTTTATGGTCATTTTTTTTAATTATTGTGATTATTTGTGGATTAAATAATATTAAAAGAAATTGAAGCCATAATTTAATTAAATATATCAATTTTCTAAATAAATGAAATATGTAAATGCATAACTAAATATTCTTGGCTAGATTGACAACTTTAAAAAGTTAGTTTTTTGATATAAATTTTGAAGTAAGAAAGAGAGTGCAATAAAAAAAGATGATAAAAAATATGGTTGTAAATTCAAGGAAAAATTTCTTAGATATTAATTTATTGAAGAAACATATTCAACTAGTCTTGAAAATCATAAATTTTTGTTCTCTCATATTTTTGTACATTTTAAAAAATATGTCTTTTATCAATTTATTATTACTTTCCTCTTAAAAATAAATTTAAAGAAGATTTCTAATATTTAATAAAGTGTTAATTTTTATTGATTTTTCCCTTTAATTATTTTGTAAGTATTTTTTAAAAAATAAGCTTGAGCGATTTGACTCAAAAATTTGGAACGATGTTTATCCCCACAAGTAAATATTAGTAGTTCAAATAAAACAAATTTTATATATTTATTATGAGGTTTATTAAGATTTTTTTCCAGATTGATTTTATTTCTAATTTTTAATGGATAGAGTGTCAAATTTCTATTTTTTATACAAAATCAAAATCTAGGTACTTCTAAGAAGGGTTTGAGAAAAAGAAGATGATTATTGGAGTTTAGAATTTAAAAAATAATACTCTTGTACAAAAATTTTCATGCTACATTAACATTTATTTTGTAAATTTAAAGTAATTAAATCTCTATGAGCTATTAATTTTTTTAAATAAAACAATAATTAAAAAGAAAAGTAAAGTTCCTTCTTAAAAAAAATATTAAATTGAAAATTTCCTTTTTAAGTATTTAGAAAATATAAATTGGAGGGAAACAAAAGAAATAGATATTATCATTTTTTAATTATAAAAACAAAAAAATGTTATTATTTCAATTCAAAAAAAGTACAAAATTAAATTTGTTGTGAAATACAATACTTCATATCTAATAAAATTATAATTAATATTAAGAGATATTTAAATGCTTTTTTATTTGTTTGTATAAGATGCATAAAAAATCTTAAATGTTAAATATGATTCCCTCTAATTTAATATCAATCAATTTAAAAATGTTAAATGAATTAATGTTACATAAAACTATTATTAAAGAACTAAATAATTTTAATTTGTTATTTGTTGATAAATATTCATTAGCAAGATATTTTTATTTCTAAAAAATTAGATAAAACTAAAATAATTTTTTTTTATTTTTAAAAAAGTCCTAAAAATCCTCTGGCTTCTTGGTTTTAGTTATAATATGATAAGAAAAGCCTAAAATTACAAAACTAAGAAAAGGGAAATACAAACTAAAACAATAATAATAATAAATTTATTCTTCATTAATATTATCAAATTAAAATTGAATCCTTTTCCAACTTTTAACAAAATAAGATTTTATTTCTTTTATGCAGTATTTTATCGAGAACAACAAAAAGTTAAACTAAATTTATTTAACTAGTTATTTTTTTATGCTTCTAATCATTAAAAAATTAATCTTAAGTTGTTTATAATTTAATATTTGGAGTATTCAAAATGACCTAATTTTAAATTTATTAATTTAAATCTAAAAAAAAAGTAGTAAAATAAATTAATGAAATTAAAGAAGTCTTAAATTTATACTTAATTTAATATTTTATTTATTTTTGCTATTAAAACTATACTTTTTTTTAGAAAAATAATTAACATATAAATGGCCTCAATGATTCTTACAATATATATAAGTTTTTATGTATGTTATAGTGGCATGTAATTTAATTTGAAAAGTTAACAGTAATGCTTTACTAATTAATGATTGATAGATTTCATATAATTGTGATAGAAAATATATTATGATGTTTTTAATTAAGTTAGAAAAAGAATAAATATAATAAATGAATGAACGATTGTTTGGAAGAATAATTAATTGAAAGAATTTTTTGAAAATTTAATGTAGTAAAGTGAATAGTTTAAATTCTTTAAAGGATAATAAATTAATTAAATTTCTAAGTTAGTATTAAAGGTTTTTATAGTTAAATTTTACAATTAGCAAGCATACTAACATATACAAAAATAGAATATTAACTAGGTCATTAAAACAAACTCATTTAATAAAAGATACATATTATGCTAGCTAATAAAAATTAAAGAGTTTCTGGATATAATCAGTCAGCTATAAATTCTTACTTACAACCATATTAGCAGCAGTATTCTTCTGCAAACCAAAATAACCTTGGTACATAATTATAATAAAAAGATAATAATAGAGGAAGCCTCTAAAAGGCCATTTCCCCAACTAGAAATTCTACTCATAAACAGTATGCGTCTTTTAAATAGAATTCGAAAAACTAGAGTCATAATAGCTTTAAGGAAGATAATAGTGTAAATAGTAAAATAGGCACTTCTTCATCTTTACTGAAAAATGGAAATGGGATTATAGGAGGCGGTTAATATGATTTAAATAAATCTAAAGGTGAAAATTCTTTATCACCTTGTGTAAAGACAACAAATATATAAAGAAATGGACTCATATCACCTTAGCTAATGAAGCAATCAACTTAAAGCTTATCATATTTGATTAATAAAGGGAAGGATTCTAAATCAACAGATCCTTAAACTAGTTAAAGTTATCTAAAG
The DNA here is from genome assembly GCA_000231825.2 of Tetrahymena elliotti 4EA. Lineage (NCBI taxonomy): Eukaryota > Ciliophora > Oligohymenophorea > Hymenostomatida > Tetrahymenidae > Tetrahymena > Tetrahymena elliotti. The sequence continues at coordinate 43,409 of JH720321.1, forward strand.
GACACTCAGTAAAAACAAATACAAAAAGTGGAGCGTAGCAACATATACCAAACACCTTAATAGGTATCTAAAACAAACATTTAGAGTGGAATTAATGAAATAGGAATTTAATCATAGCAACAATATTCATAGAACTCTGCATATAGAAATAATTAAACTTCAACATCACCAAATTTGAATTATAGTCATATTGTTAACAATAATAATCAGTAAACTCCATCAAATTATAATAAGAACATTTGTACTATCAATTTGTGCGATAAACAAGACTTATTTTAGAATATAAATTTAGTATGCAACTAAAATAATAAGAATATAAATGATATGAATAGTAATAAGGTTGATTTTAATCATAATAACTCTTCAAGGTCTCCTTCAAATTATTAATCAAGCAATTCTAACAGCACCTAATAAAATAGCAATAAAATTATGATTCAGCCTATTTCCAAATAATCTTCTTCTGCTGTTAATACTGAAAATGGATTATTAAAATAAACATAACAATAGCAATTACAAGCTTCAAAGAATTATTTTGGTTATTTAAGAAGTGGTTCTTAATAGTAAAACTAAAGTTCTGTCAGAAATGTTCTTTAACAATAATAATAGTAAAGTTGTAGTTCTGATGCAAAGTTCAACTTATAATAGAAAACTAAATACATAGATTTGCAATCAACAGCCTAGTAAAAAAAATAAACCCAACAACAACATTAAAATCCACAATAATTAACTTAGTAGTAACAAATACAGTAGATATAATCTTACTTAAATCAATCTAATAAAACAGATTAATCCTCTGTAAACCCTTTTAATAATATGTCAAATAATTCTATTCTTTTATCTAAAAGTTCTCAAAATGGATTTGGTAGTATTGTAAGCAATCCTTAATTCAATATGGTTACAAGTAGCCAAGAAAGTGAGAAAGACCTTAATCTTAAAAAGCTAAATAATGCATTGAGTTCAAACTCTGTTACATCCAGTAAATCGAGTGTTAATGCACACCCAATAGGTTACCTTCAAAAATAGGATTCTAATCATCTAAAGAATTAACTTTAATTAACTGAAAGCAGAAGCATTGATTAAGGTTTGATTGGAAGTGATTCTTAGAAGAGACTCAATGTTGCCTCATCTATTAACCATGAGTAATAGTCACCAACAATAGTGCAACTTAAATGTGATTTACAATAGAAATCTTCTTCTTCTTAAAGCCCTTTTAGAGATTCTAAATAGCATCTAAATGTTTTGTAAGAGTGTGATCCAAACATAAATTAAATTTGCTTTGTTTGCAAAACTAAAAATGCAAATTATTAAATTAATTAATCAGATTTATCTAAATAGTATTATTGTTCAAAATGCGGGCCTGAACCATCAAAATTTAATTCTAATTCTTCTTACCCAATAACAAATAACTCTATAAGCACAGGCATAGGTGGTAGTGCTGCAGAATCTTATCTATCCCCTCAAAAAATAAACATCACTTCCACACCCATAAATCTGTAAACTATTGACCTCAGAACAGATCTCACTACCCACTCTCCAGCAACCAGCATATAAAACGAATCCACCAAAAAAGGCTAAACTGAAGTATTATAATAGCACTAATTCTAAAATTTTGCAAACATTAAAACAACAACAACAAACTACATAAATTAAGTTATTCCTTTAGAATAAAAATCTTCTGAATTCTAAATACCCCACCAAACTCAATACGTTAATAACAAAGTTGAATTAAAATAATTTGCAAATATCCCTTCATATACTCCCTTAAGCATTGTAAACACAAGCAATCAAGCTACTTAAAAACCATTTTAAAATGATGATTAATAAAAGCCAAATGTAAATTAATAATTTTAATAACCATAGCAATAACCAATTAACAATAATCATAATCTAAATTAACCTATTATGAATGGATACATTTAAGATAAATAAGGCAACAATAACTCATAACCTATTTCTTAAGCTCTTAGTGAATTTAAGACATAGGTAGCATAAACTTTTGATAATATTTAGACTTTAAATCATTAAGGAAGCAATTTTTCATTATAAGATGCATAAAACAACTTTTAGTAACAAATAAGCAACAACAACAATAATTAAAATGCTATTTTTGAAAAATAAAATTAAATACAAAGTAGCCCATAATCTGGAGAAATAAATAAATTTTAATAAAATATTTATCAAATTACTGAAGGGATGGGAGAGGAAGAGAAAATAAAAAGAAAAAAATTAAATGATTTTTAGTCAAAATTATTTAGAGTAAAAAATGATTTTGATTAATTGTAAAAATAATTCTATGAAAAGAATGATTCTTTGATTTAAGAATATCACAAAAACATAGAGAGTGTTGACTATATTTAAAAGTCTCTTGTTAATGTTATTGAGGAAGTAGCATCTCGCTAGAAAGAAGTCATGCTCAATAATTTCAATGATAATTTAGCAAAATACAAAAACAGTAAATTTGAGATACAATAAATTTTAAATTATCTGAATTGCACTGAGAATGATTTGATGAGTAACTTTGATTCTATATTAAGAGATATGGATATAGATAGTTTAGATGATATCATTGGCTAATACAATCTAATTATTTAGCAATATGAAGAATCAAGGACAAAGAAATTTTTAAATTAGATGTTTAGTGTTTAGTAATTAAAATATGCAAATGACAGCAATTAATTGGCTAATGTCTCTTTGAAAATTTCAGATGCCTTAAATCATCTCTTAACAATTGTTTCATTTTCTTAAAATATACAGAAAAACTAAGTAAATGGAAATTAAACTCTTTATGGTACAACTGATCCTAATGCTAAAGCATAATAATTTTAATTATAGTAGAATAGCTTTATCAATTAATAGCCTAAATCTATTTATGTGAGTTTTGAAAACAGAGATATATTCTAAAGTGCTGCACACAGTACTACCGATTAGCACCATCCTGAGACCTAGCCCTAATCTCCTTCATTTAAAGGGACATTGTCTCAATAAAATTAACTTAATATGTTATAATCACAATAAAATGGGTTTTAATTTCTAACTTTCAAAGAAATAATAAACAATGAAGAACAATAAATGTAAAATTATAAAAATTAAATGCAATCTAGTTAGCAAAACTCACAAAATAATAATTTAATCATAAGTAAGCATTTTTATTCAAGCAATGGTGATTTTATCTAAAGGTCATCCTTTGGAAGTGAAAATAACAAGCAAGAACAAATTGATTCACCTTTATAAACAAAACCCTCACAAATTCCAAATTATTATTCTGCATTTTAGAGTTCTCCAAAGCAAGTTTTATTGACAATGGAAGATGAAGATTCAAGCAAAAAGGGGAATTATTATTCAAATCAAAATTTAAATACCTAAGGAATCCAAGGAGTCATAGCATAAACATAATTACAATAATAATGTTAGAACATTCATTTGTAGAGTAATGGCGTTGCTAATTATTAAAATAATGGACAAGCATAAAATTTATTATAAAGTCCTTAACAAAACAGTTAATTATAATAAGATGTAGAAATTAAAAAAATAGAAGATTTAAGAGTAAGCAACTAAAAACTTTAACTTGAAGGCTTAGATGTTAATTCTGCATAATCTCAAACTAATAAGATAATTTATAGAAGCTAAGAAAACCCCTTCAGTAAAATCAACAGCACTGTTAAAAACTATAATAATGAAGCAAATAATCTAAGTTCTAACTCTTAGAACTATGGATTACAAAGTGAAAATCAATCAATAGATTTAATTTTTAACTAATCAACAACCACAAGTGCCTCTAATAACAATAATAACAGTAACCATAATCATAGTCTTTTGTTTAAAAATAAGCAAAAGTATAATGAACTTCTCTAAAAAATCCAAGTCAATCAATCTCAAACTGAAAAGCTTTGCACTGATGTGTTGAGTTCTGGATAAAACTTTAAATTTTCATAGCTAGAAGAAAACGCTCCTAACTCTTAGCCTTAAGTAAATCAATCGCTTCAATCAGGTTTCATCAAAAAATGAATACATATTAATAAAATTAAGCTTCTCTAATTTAAATATCTAACTAAATAATAAATATAAATTATATATATAAATTAATCTAAAATTATTAACATTAATTTTCCACATACCCTATCAAAAAATAAAACAATTTTAGATAAATACTATTTAGCAAAATTGCAATAAAATTGTATCAATCAACCCATAATTTTATTTGTTTAAATATTTTTTAATATTATATTTAGTCTTACTTTTGTGTATATTATTTCTTCCTTCAAAACTGTTTTTAATTTCATTCAACCTCCTAAATTTATAATAATTATTGCTATTTAACACAATTAAAACAATTTTACTATATCTATTTTTAGGTACTTACTTAAATGCTTTATGTAAGAATTATCACAAAAATATAAATTTTTTTCCAAACTCACAAATCACTTTGTAAAAGATATTAAATTTAGGTAATTATCTTTCCTTAAAAATCTTTACAAGATAAATTTGTCAAAAAAAAAAATAAAAAGATATCCACAAAGATTTTCTATCTCTATAAAAGAAAATTAAGCTGATTGAGTGTTTTCAATTAATTATTAAACAGTTCATAAAATCAACTTATTAATCAGTAAATAATTTGTAATTTTTTTTTTTAATTTAATTTCTTTTGAAATGATTTAATTTCTATAAAACAAAAAACGTTAAATATTAATTTGACAAGCTTATGGCTAAAATAATTGTAAACTAGCAGAAAAATAAAAGTATTAATTGCTTTTTAAGTTTGCTTTTTTTTTCTTGCAAATTTAAAGAAAAAATTTTTTAACTGACTTTAGCATATTATCAAAGTAATTAGCATATATTTTTCTTTTTGCTTTTCATTTAAATCAGTATCAAAAAAGATAAAAATAAGAAAGTTTTTGATTAATTTAAAAATCTAAATAAATCAATTAAATCTTATCATTCAATTTATAATAAAAAAAATTGTTTGAATTTTTCTAAAAAATAAACATTTAAAAGTTAATTTATCAATTTATATTTTTATTTACGATTTTAGTCAAATTTTACTATTAAATATAGTACGATTTTAGATATTTTTGTATTTCTTTTTTGGTTTAGGAGTATCTTTTGATAGAAATATTTCTCTTTTATAGAAAATTAATATATCAAGAATATAATCAAATTAATATATTATTAGGTCATTGTTTAAATATCTTCTTCTTCACTACTTTTTGTTTTTTTTTTCCAGTTAAGATACTTTTTATAATCTTGATGGGTTTATTCGTTCTTTGAAAGAGTGACTTATTTTCTGATAAATAAAAGGGATTTCACTATATAAAGCAAAGAAGTAATAATGGATTCTCTTAAATTAATTTACTGTTTATTTTTAAAAGGAGATAAATCAATTAACTAGTAAATAAATAAATTGTTAATTATACTATTGATAAGAAGAAAGGTTTTTTGGTAATTAGTATTTTCAAAAATAATAACTTAAGTTAAGAATTTATACAAGAAATTTGAAAAAGTTGTTATCAATAATAGGGTAGAATAATATGTAATAATAGTAAGTCGGGGTTCAGTAACAGCCAATCATGTATTAATAAAATGTAAATTACTATTTTATTTCAGAGTGTTAAACTTAATAACAATAATAATAGGGAGTTATAGCTAATCAATAAGCTTAGCTTAAGCAAAATTAACAAAGCGTACCTATTCCTACAGCCATGCCTTTTTAAAAAAATAATTCATAATCTCAGTTGATAGGAACTCAATAAAATCGTTAAAGTATTTAAAAAATAAATAGTAATAACTAGAATATACCAGCTCATGGTTCAAGTCGTATAAGCTACACCCAAAATTAGAATAATTAATTTGGAATTAATGGATCTTAGTTGTCTCTACCGTAATTATAAAATAATATTAATAATTACCTTTTAAGCAAAATAAATTTTTAAAATAATCATTAAATTATTTGTTGGTTTTAAATGATTTTAGACATTTTATATTTTATAACTAGGGTTACTCCTTTGCAAATAAACTAGCAAAATATGATAACATCAGACTTAAGTGTAGAATATAAAAAATTGAATGAAAAATATATCATGCTTCAAGTAGACTTTTTATTTTAATTATTGCATTAGGATATTTTGGTATTTCATTTTATTTCATTAAGTATCTTGAACAAATAGGGTTTGTTTCAATTAAATTAAATGTGAAATAGAATATTTTTATATTGTTTTTTGTTTTTGAGATTTGCAATTTATTTTTTAAAAAATAGGCCACATTTGATAAAGAGAGAAAACATGTTGAAAATTTAGAATAAAAAATGAAGATTCTTATTTAGGAGAATGATAAGTTGATTGACATGAAGAGCAATAGTTCAAAATCAATAGATTTGAGTTCAAATAATTTGGAATAAACTCAAAATAAATAAGAAAGAATCTTGTTAGAGGAGATTCAACGTCTTGATAAATTAATTAATGACTAGGCATATGAAATTGAGCATCTTAAATATGAGAACTAGAATTTAAAAAATTAACATTCAGAATAGGAGGAAATAATAGCTAATATAGATGAGAAATCTTCTGAATTAGTTGAGTAGAATAACAAATTATAGCAGCTACTAACTATGAAAGAGCAAGAAGCAGAAGCATATAAAAATATTAATTCTTCCTTGCAAACATAACAGGGTGGAGTTTCGTTATAGTTAGGGTAATTTATTTTTTTCAAGAACTATCATTTTTTACTTAATTAATTAACAATTAAGATTTGATTTAGAAAATCTTCAAAAGATGAATGCTATTCTTAACGAAGAAATTAAGAATTATAAAGAAGAAAGAAGACTTTTAAATGAAAATCTTTAACAGCAAAAAGAAGAGAATTAAAAAACAAAGCAAGAATTATAAAAGAAAAAGGAAGAATTACTAAGAGTTACTGAAGAAACATAGAAATATAGAGATGATGCATTCAAGAATAAAGAAGATGTTTAAAGAAATAAAGAAGAATTAAGAAGAAATTCTGAATACATAAACAAATAAGATGAAGAAGCTAAGAAATATATTAAGGAAATATCATCACTTAGAGAAACACAAGCTTAGATAATTGAATAATATCATAGTTTAGAGAAGTAATACAGTGAATTAAAGCATCAAGCACTCAATTTACAAGAGGAAAACAAACAAATTTTAGTTTTGAAGAATGCAATCAGTGAGTTAGAGAAATCTAAAACAGAGTTATTGAATGAAAAATCTGAATTTATTAAAGAAAAAGGTTAAAACATGTTCTTCTTGAAAGAGAAGGAAGAAAATTTTTAGAAAATAATTTCTGAAAAATAATTAGAAATGAATAACACAATTTCTTAATCAAATTTATTAGTTGAGAAATACAATATTATGCAAGATAAATTTGTTAAATTGCAAAATAGTTTTGAGTAAGCTAAGATCTTTGAATAGAAATACGAAGATGCTTCAACTAAAAATGTAAATCTTGCTTAAATCGTTACTAAAAAGGATGAGTAGATAGCTTCTATGAAAGCAGAGATTGAAAAGTTGAAGAGGGATTTAGTAAGCACTCAAAGTAAAGCAGAATAATTGTAAAATCTTGTTAAAAAGTAAGAAGACCATGCAAAGAAATTAGAGGAAGCTATGAAGAAACAAGATGAAACTATTAAAAAGCATGAAGAGAGTGCAAAAAAAACCGAAGAAATTGTTACACTTAAATTTGGTGAAAAGAAAACCTAAATAAAAGCACTTGAAGATAAGATTACTGAATAGCAAACTTTGATTGCTTCACTTAAATTATTTGAATAAGAAACTATTAATTTACGTTAAACAATTGAAAAGGCAGAAGATAAGATGAAGAAATTGTTTTCTGAAAATGAAAAGTTAACAGGGGAAATCAAGCTAGCAACTTAAAAGATATAAAAGCAAGAAGGAGAAAAGAAATAACTTTCAGAAAAAATTACAACAATAACAACTGAACATACTCAAACTAAAGAATTATTAGCCAAGCGTGAAAGAAATCTTGAAAAAGCTATTGAAGAACTTAAAAAAATGGATGCCGAAAATAATGATTTGAAAAAATAAATTAATGAATAAACACAAAAAATAAAAGAATATCAATAATCAAATGAGTAACTAGCAAAGACATTAGACAATCTAGAAAAGAAATATGAATAAATGAAGACCCAGTACTAGACAATGCATAAAGATCATATAGATTACAAGAATAGTAATGATGAAAGCCGTATTAAAGAGTAGAAAGAATTTAATAAAAAGTTAGAAATTCTTTAAAAGTAAATTATGGAATTAGAAAAATCTAAAAAAGATGCATCAAACTAATTCAATACTTAGATTAAAGAAAATATTGAGTTGCTGTAAGACTAACAATAATCAATTAAGCTTTATTAATAGAAAGTTGAAGAACTTGAGAAGCTTGTTTTAGAATAATCAGCTTCATTTAAACAAGATTCTGAAAACGTAGTTAAACTAAATAATTAGTAGATTGCTACATTAAACAAAGAAATATAATTAAAGATATAAGAAAACTAGTAGATCTTAGTTGAAAACCAATCATTAAATGTCCTTTTGCATGAAAACGAAGAGAAATTTGAAGAATTAGAATAAGAAATATAATCTCTCTAATCTCAAATTCTAAGCTTGCAATAGATTAACGAAGGTCAAAAACAAGAAATATCAAATCTTTCAAACATCCTCCGTTAACGCAGAGAATAAACTGAATAACAACAAAGTGTTAACAGTACTTTAACTAGAGAAAACCAAGATCTATTGGACCAACTTAAATAATTAGAAGCACAACTCTCTAAAGTAGATGAGCATGTTCACAAAATGGTAATTTATTTCTTTAAAATGTAGGTATAATTTAATTTATTTATTTATTAAAAAAAAGGAATAAAACTCTGTCATTCAAAATAGTGAAGAAACCTAAGATTAGTAAGATTAGGCAGAATGAAAATTAAATTAAAAACTATATTGCAAATTTAATATTTATAAAATTAAAATTAATTATAATTTTGGAGTTTTTGAATTAAATGTAAGTAACTCACATTTTTGTAGAATTAATAAATCATTCATTATCTTAAATTATTTTTAAATATTTATTTATTAAATAAGAGTTAATAAAAAAAGAAACCATATTTCCTCTTAACTAAAAACTTAATAGTTTCATACAGTTCATTTTTTTTTCTATTTGAAATGAAAAAACTCTGCTGTGTTTTTATTCACATTTAAGAAATAGTTAGAAATGAAAGTATCAAATATCTATTTTGCATTTAGTAAGATATATTTATTAATTTCGAAAATTTTTAGTATCTGATTTAAAACTGAAGGTTAAAAATTAATGAACTTAAAATACGAATTATTTGACTATATATATTGATTAAAGAATAGGAGTTTATGTTCTGAATTATTAATATGAAGGAAATGTCAATATGAAAATTTCTTGAATTTTTTGATTAAACGTTTTAGTATATTTAGATATTTATATCTATTTAAACTAAATCTTTTTTGTAAACTTAAAAGATATTAAAAGATTTAGATTGTTAATATTTAAAAATTTTCTAAAAAATGTCTACTTTTTGTTTTTTTATAAAATCAATATTTTTTTTAAGTAAATCTATTTGGATTGAATTACTTTTTTAAAAATAATATCAGATACCTAATTATTACTTTTTTTTATAAAAATAAGGAATAAATATAAAATATAAAAATGTTTTATTACTCATAATAGCTGATATTAGCCGAGCTAGTATAACATTAAAATGGATAGGGATTAGATGATATAGAGTTGGAAGATTAAGATGATTTCGTAGACTCAAGTATTATATTTGAATTATCTTAAAGCTATATTTAACCCCATGATAATAATTAGCATGAGTAAAACAATATTGAAAATCATAATTAGCAAAATGAGAATATTGTTGGATAATTTGCTAATGGGAATTAGGATAATAATGTCAATGCTAATGAATAAAATTAGTTTGATCATTTTTAAGAAGGTTAAATCAATTAAGACCATTAAAATCTATTAAATTTAAACAATTTAGGCTTATTTTATTTAGTAGTAAACAGATGGCTTTCAAATTTAGCAGATCCAGTTTTACAAATTCTCTTCTTTCTTTCAGGATTTGTTAACTCTTAATCAATTAATGGAACATGGTCAGATTTTTTAAAGTATAGTAATTTTGTTGTAGGAGCATGCTGTGTGGTTACTAATTTAATCAATATTTTAAGACTTATAAAAGGAAAAAGAGAATAGATTCTCTTACCTCTTCCTTAAAACCCACCTTAAGAAGAAGTTAGAAATGCTTACTCTTAAGAGAAATTTTAATAAAATTTTAACAACATTTATTATGTTTGTATGATAAGCATTTCAATTATCTAAGTAATATCTATGATTTAAAATAGTAAATATGAAGATAATATATACTAGAGATACTTATTATTAATTTTTATTTACTTAAGGGTAGTTATGTATTTGGTTTATTACATGTGTAAACACCCTAAAACAACTAAAAAACTTTTAATGTACTGTGTAACTGCTTGGCCTGTATATAGAAAAGAGTTTGATGAATATATTTGTTATAATTTCGATTTTGCAATTCAAATTCAAACTAACTTTGCAAAAGATCCAGTCCAAAATTATTTAAAATTTATGATTTACATTTATGAATTTATTCTAGTCCTTTAAATAATTGCTTTTGGTAGTTCTTGGTAAAAAGATCAATTAGTCCTTTAAGAGTATTCATACTTCTTTGGAGCTTTCTATTATATAAGTATTATTTACATAGCCCTTTTCAACTATTATATAGTTACTCAAAATGTTCATCTTTCTGCTAAAATGAATAGAGTTAAAAACAGTGCTTTCTTAATAGTATTTTTCTCCAGCTACACTATATTCATCATTCTTCAATTAATAAGTGCTTTAGTTTAAGACACAGGAAAACAATATTACATTCTTCAGTTTGAGCCTATCTTTGCATTTTATTTAGTCTGTATTTCATGTAGGATAGTATTAAATAGAATCACCCTAAAAACTCTCAATTAAGAAATTAAAAAGCAAATAAAACTGCAGCAACAATAAAATTTATAATAACTAGAGAATTCATCATCAATTAATAGTAGTGTATCCATAGAAATATCCTCAGTAAACTAACATATAAGTGTGATCGAATTAAGCAGAAATAATAGCAGTAATAGAATTGCATAATAAAATTAATCAAATTAAAATCCCAACATAAGTAGTAACAACTAAAATGTCTAAATTGATTAGATAAGCAATATATCTGTCAACAATTAAAATGTATTTAATGCAAACAACTAGAATCAGCAAAATTTGAATATAAATAATGGAAATAACAGTAACATTAACAACAACATTAACAATATAAATAACAATAACAATAGAATGTAGGAAGAATAAGTAAATCACTTTTAGGATATGAAAAGAAAAATAAGACAGATGATAGCATATAACTCAGCTTCTATTGATAAGAATATTAATCTAATAGTAAATTTTGAAGGATACACTATTACTATTTCTTTGGCTTTGTAATTATTTGTGTATATGTTCTCAGACAACCTAGAAATCTATGAATAAAATAGTACTATTTGCAACTTTTACTATTTCTTATCAATCTATTCTTTTATGTTTTACTTTCTCTGTTCCAAAAAAGTAAGTCTTGCTTATGATAAGTTAAAAAATTAATCTGATCCATTTTCTTTATATTGGATTATTCCCTTTTAATCTTATTTGAACAAACTCGGATGGTAGTTATCTTGGATTCTAAGTTTTGTGCTGATATATCTATACTTTAATATAAATTTCATCAGTAACTCTTTTGTAAAGGCTGAATATATCTTCATGATATTTTTCTCTATCACAACATTTTTTATTTTTTAAATAATACACTTAATAAGGAGAATAATGTAACCTAAATAAGCAGTCAATTGACTATGAGAAATTTTATTAATTTATAACTATCCATTCTATTTGCTTGATTTAAAAAGAAGAGTTAGAAATTATTTTGTGGATATCGCCGTAAAAAAAAAGAAGCAATCTAAAATTATAAAAGCAATTTATGTATTGACTAAACTTTATTTCTCTTTGTATAAAATCAATTATTATTATTTTAATATTTTATCTAAATTTTGAAGTATTTTTTAAGTTATTTTTTGTCTACAAATAATGCTAAAGTGAGCTAAAAAATATTTTATCAACTGAAGATACAAATACTTATTCTACTTCTAACCAAATATTAAATAATAGAAAAGATATATCAAAATTGTTCTTTATTTTAGTTTTACCACTTGATAGAATCTTAAATTTACTTTAACAAACCCTATGATGAAAGGAAAGATATTAAGCTGTGTGTGTTTTATTTGATTATAAATTGATTTTTTGATTGATATCAATGTAATTTATTTATTGATAAATTTAAAAATTTGGTAATGAGTAAATTGTGGTGGAAAATAATGATTTGTTTTAGATATGAGTAGAGAAGAGAAACAAATATCAGTTTATTCAAAATTTATTTACTAACTAACTAAAAATGCAAAAGAAATACATATATTTTTTACAATAAAGAAATGAATATTTAAAGTCTAAAAATTCAGTGATATTTAAATGTTATCATCAGAATAGAAATGAAGGAAGGAAGTAATCTTGCAACTAAAGGAAATAAATTAATAGGTTGATTATTAACAAACAAAAAAAAATTATGAAAATAAAACAAAAGCAAATAGCTTAGATTAATTTATTTTTTTGTTTGTTTATTTTTTAGATTATCTTTGTTTGTTTGAATATATTTTTGTTGATTTAGGATTAAGTTAGGTCATTCATTATTAATAAATTTATGGGAAGATAAGGAAGATTTATTATATATAAGATTTATGGTATATTTTGTAAAGTATGGATGGAAGGTTTATTAATTTCTCATTCTCTGTTGGCTAATCCCAGAACTGTTTGGAAAATGACTACTATATCGATATAAATGTCTAAAGAAGCAATTATGTAGTCATCAACAGAGTAGGATAAGTATTTGTTACCTTATAATCTTTGTATATCAAAAACTAAGTAAAAGCAGAAAACTCCAATAATAGCTATACCAATAAGGGTTTGGATAATATAGCTTCTAAATAAAGAAGCAACAAGAATGATCACAAGAAGAGCAATACTGACATAGAATATAGCAGTAACCTTTTGAGTGATATCATTTTTAGTGGTACATGCATAGATAGTGATAAATAATACTATCAAAAAGGTAATACCTCCAGCTAATAAAACAACTTCTGGTTGAGATACTGCGGTAACCATCGAAATCAAATATCCTTCAGTGATAGTAAAGATGAAAAGTAAAATGTAGTTATTAGGAACTTTCATGCATTACTTACGGAAGCAATACAAAGTAATCATAGTAATGAGATTAAGGATTAATGAAAGATAAGCTATAAAAATATATTTCTTTTAGAAATCTCTGTAGCCACTACTTAATGTTGAAGGAATGATGAAGGCAAAAGTGATGATTAATTACATGCAAATGATTGCTAATACTTTACGAATAAAGTTTCTCCTAATGTCAACATTTGAAAGACCAGTCAATCCTCCTTAGTTGAATGAATCTAAGCTTTACTCATCGCTTTGATTATTGTTTAGATTATGAATTTTATTCTTATTCTATTACTAATCATACTATTATTAGTTTACCATTTGTTAGTTTTTAGCAGCAGCGAATCCCATCATTTAAAAGTTTTCAATATCTACATTTTATTAATATCCAGCATTATTGTTGCTGATGTATTGAGGCTGGTTGTTATTATAATTCATAGCTATAGAATTTTCCTATATTATTCTTTTATAGGTTGGTTGTGATTTGTATTGTGATTGATTTTACCTGTTTGTTATTTGTTTTGTTGGGAAGCTTTTTTTTACTTAATTGTAAATTTAATCAATTTCTATTAAATTATAATTTTTTAAAGTAAAAAAAAAAGATTATTTTTAATATCACCAAATTAATAATTAATGATAATGAATACATACAACAAGCCTAATAAATAAACAAAAAATATAGAAGATTAGAGTAATTATTATTCTATATCTTATTTGGATCCCTGTCTATTTTCTCAACAAAAATTTAATTAATTAAATATTTAAAATAGTAAAATTTGTATACTTTAAAAAAAAAATTTTGTTTCATGTTGTAGATTTATTTTGATCTTCGATAATTTAACTAACGCATTTTTTTTAAAGTATAAAAATATTCTCTTTTTAGAATACAACAATTTCAGGAATAAAACTTTAAAATTTTTCAAAATAAAATGATAGATTCTCTTGATATTGGTAAGGTAAGTAATAACAAATTAAAAATCCTTTTAAATTTGAATGTATTTTTCTCAATTTTTATTGAAAATAAAAGCAATTAGTAAAAATAATCTAATTATAGGATTAGTTTGAATGGATTTTTAAATAATATTACATATTAATTGCAATTAAAAAAATATAATGAACAAAAAACAATTCAACTATTAACTATCAACAATCAGAGTTGAAACTTAAATTAACTTTCATAAAGAAAAAGAAATTGTTGTTTAGTAAACAAAGAAGAAAAAGTAAAATTGAATTCATTCTTAATATAGATGAGATCTCAAAGAATATATCTTGAATGATTATAATAGCAAAGTAAAAATAGAAGAAATCAAAAAGAAATTAATTATATTGTTACTTATTTCAAAATTTATTTTCAAAACCTATCTATTTTAATAAGAATCCCAAAAATATTAAATGCAAATATATTTCCATTTACATTCTAACTTTTAATTTATTAAAAACAATTGTTGCTAAAAATAAATTCAATGATTCAAATATAGATAAAATATATGAATTTTGTGTTAATAATGTAACTAAGAACAATAATAATTCAAAACCAGAAATTTCTTCATTATTTTTTTATAATTATTACTTTATTTAAAAACAAAAACAAAATAAATTCTTAATATTTTTATTTTTGGTCAAAATGCTTTATTGAGTATTCATAGCAAAAAGGTTTTACAAATTAAGGCAGAGATTAGATAATAAGAGAAAATTATAAAATACACATTTAGTATTACTGAGGTATTTTGGTATTTTTATCCAGAAAAGAAATTTAAATGGTATTCAAATAAAAAATTTTTCGTCATGATTTTATTCAATAATAAGGGTAAATACAATTATTTAAAATTTAAAAAAATTATTATCAAAAATATCTAATAAGAATTTCTTGGCAAATATGTTTGCTTTATGGATTAATTTATTGTAATATTTCTTTTTATTTTTTTTATTTGATATCTATTAAAATACTTTCATTTTTTGAATTATTATTAGAATATTAACAGCTAATTATTTCATAAATGAGATAGAATATTTTGCACTGACTTTTCGAGCCAAATCGAAGTACAGATACTTGTTTAGAAACGTGAATTTAAGATTTAGAGATATAGACAAATATAGTTTTCATATAATATAATACTAATTACACATTTTTATTATAAAGAATAAGAATTTAAAAGTTGAGATTTTGTTTGATTATTTTTTAATTATAATAAAGCTATTAGAAAGAAGAATCTAAATCATTCTAAAATTATTTCATTTGGAATCTAGAATATTTTGTTAACTATGTTTTCCTAGGGTTTTCTTTATAAGAATGTCTTGCACTATGAAATTTTTCCTCCCACAGTATAATTTGATTCTAAAGTTATAGCATCTCTTCCTGAAGCAGTTCCATCATCAAAATTATTTTGTATTTTTGAAAATGCTTCTGAATTTATTGGTTAATATATCTTTTTAGGTATAGTAAAGTTAATGTTATTGCAGCTTTCTATCTTTTTTAATTACTGCTATTATGTTTGAATACTATTTAACTAGGGTAGAGTTTATAGGTTATTTTTTATGTCATTTCGCACACCTTTATTAATGGTTTCTTTAATTTATCTTCTCATTTTTTCTATTTCTGAAATGGCTTGTTCTTCGCTTTCATCCTATTTATAAAATTAAATTAATAAATATTCAATCATTTATTTTAAAGTTTAAGTAATCAATTTTTCTAAAAATAAATTTTAAATTGATCTAATTTTTATCGAAAATTCATGCTTTTTAAAATTCAAAATCATGAAAAAATTGTAAATTATTTTTTACCTTTTAGACATTGTTATTTTTTATGGGGTTGGTACTGAAAACACCTGCAACAGAGCGGCGGTGAAATAAGTTTTTTTGGCTTGGATCTAATTTAATATTTTCTTCGCTATCATCAAAATCGTTAGGAATTTAATTGGGATTTTAATTTTTTAAATTGAGAGGAGCTTTTGAATTGAAATTATCAGCTTATTTTTAACTATTAATTGTTCTTTGTTTGATTGTATTAATTAGATTCAAATTATATCTATTTAAATTGTCATCTTAGTTAAACATATTTCCAGATAATTTTTTATTGTCGCTGCTTATTACTTACAAGTTCCTGAGATCTCTTGCTATAGATGAATTTTATATGTAGTTGTTAAAAGGATTCTTAGTTAGACTATTGTTATTTCTTCTTGAATCTTGTTATGAGCTATATAATAGCTAACCTTTAATGTCCTACCTCATAAGCAAATTTGCATTATTATTGGAACTAAGAATGTTGTTTTCAATAGGGGATGCATTTGAATTCAAATCTTAAAAATTTTTCATTTGCTAATATCTAATTTTAAGCAGATTCATTTATTGTTGTTTCAACTCTTACATAAAATTATCATCAACTAAATTTTTCTAAAGATCTTCCAAACAAGAAGAGGAAGCTTTCCTTGATATTTACTTTGATACTTGATTTGATTAGTTGTTAATTAAAATATGCTGCTAATTAAGTGAATTCAAATCACTTTTGTTTGATTAACCATAGAAGTTTTAAGCTCCGAAATTGACCTGGTTCACATTTTTATAGAAACTTTGTTTCAATTAAAGAAGGTTTTATGCAGCAGATATATTATTACCATTTAAATTTTTCTATTTGTCATTAAGACTTGTTCCAAATTTAGGCTAACAAGATGAAGGATTCATATCTCTTAATGCTTAGTTACTGTCAGCTATACTGTTTTCATCAGGGAGTCTTAAAATAGGTTTCTAATATTTTGATGGATTTGTATTCATTTTAGTAGATTCTTATATCTATTATTTTTGATGCTACTTGCCAAATAAATCTCTAGAAACTCTTTGTATATTAGAAGTAGATTAAGGGAATATATTGTTTAATTAAAAATTATGATTGTTTATTGCTGAGTTTGCCGATTATTACTTTTCATTTAACAATTATATAAAATTGTTAAGACGAAGATCTTGCTAATCTTTATTAGAATATGCATTGGTAATTATACTATTATTGTTGCTATTTAAATTTATTGGTTTTTGCACAGAACCACCTTAGATTATTTGAGAATTCTATTCTTTTTATTACTGCTATTCATTTAAAATATTTTAACGATTCAGGACCTTTCCCTTTTCTCTTGTCTCCAAAGTCATCTTTTTTTAACTCAGCTTTCTCTCTTAATTGTGAGTCGAAGCCATTTAGTCATGGATAGAAGTTTCTTTTTCACTATTATGATTTACTGCTGATGAACCGCCTTTTATTTTAAAAAAACAAAGTTAATAATTGACTGCAAGTGAAATCTACTCAAATCAAATTGTTTGACTATTAATAAACTTGAATGGTAGTAGTGTAATTTTTTGTATGTATGAATATTTTTTTGTTTATTTTATATATAATTCTATAAGCAAATTTATCTTTACCTTAACTATGTAATTTAGGCTAGCTCATGCTAATCACACTTCTTTTTAATGTTCTAGCAGGAGGTTATTTTTCTTCATTTTAACTTGCTTGCTAATTTACAAGAACCCTTGAGAATCTAATCTTTTTTTTATTTGAATCATTTTCTACTCCAGACAATGATTGTTATTAAAATTAATTATTTTCATTCTCAATTGGATTAGTGAATAAGGAATGCCCACGAGCTTTTTAAAAGCTTTCTATATCGATTTCTTTTTCTTGTTACTTTTGCGTTTATTATTCAAATTGTGGAAAAAAGAAGTTTGCTGTCTACTAAAATTCCTAATCTGGTGTATTCGCAGTGTCTATTTTCGATAGACTAATAAATTATCTTGAAGGATTTGTCATCATGTAATTATCTTAATTTGAAGAAGATAAGTTAGGAAATTTTAAGTCTCTCTTTACATTCATATCTAATGTTAATTCTTTAGGAATTGATATGTCCCTGCTCTCTCGACAGCAAAAGGACTATTTGTCATAAAAGCTGATATCCTAAACAGGTTCGTTAAGAATCATTATATTTTATCTATTCAAATATTTTGTTAATTCAAGCTTTGCTATGAAATTATTACTTGAATATATACTTCAGATTAACAAAAGTATAATCTTAATCTAATTAAAAAATTGAAGATTTTTAATTATGATTTTTTATTACAAAATAATGTGTTCCACAATTCAGAGTTCTTAATTTCATAAATATTTGAGTCATCAACTATATTCTTGCTTAGATGTTACTTTACTTTCCTTATTTGCTGTCAATCGCAAAATTATTATAGTGCATTTCAAAATAGTCTTTTTTTCCGTTTTCCTACCAGTGTTACTCAATCATAAAGACTTATTTTAAACAAAAAAATCTAAACTCATATTTTCTAAAAGAAAAAATGTTAAAAAATTAAAATCCTTATCAATACTTTAAATTTATTACTATTGTGATGAAAAATCTTATTAAATCTAAGCTCGAATAAAACTTAATCTATGCCAAAAAATTTTCAAAGAAGATCTTCATCAAATATTAATCCAAAAGAAGAAAATTCAGGTCAAAAGTGAAAATTTTTTGATTACTTATCTACAGACAACAAGCCAAAAAAGATATTTTCTTTCAAATTTTACTTCGAAATTTTATAATTAAATAAACAAATCACAATTGATAATTAAGTTTGACATAAAAGGAAATACTATTACTCTAAATACATTTTTGATAGTCTTTAACATTTCTATTAACAATAAAATCTTTAATGTTTCAATTACTTTTTATTGATAAATTTCTAATCACTTGTTTCTGTGATAGTTTTTGGAAATTGGCTCACTTTTACCATAATTTTCTAAAAAAAACAAATTAATTTTTTTATTAATAAATTTATTGAAATTTGTTAGAACTAAATATTTTTATATAATTTAAGTTACTATTAATAATTTTTCTTAATTTTTTCTTACTCTGTTATATAAATATCAAATTTATTTTTTAAATTATAAACTTATGATAAGTATCACTGATTCTTATTTTTTAAAAAACAAAAAATTTTTTAGAGTCTTTGAAAATGTCAATCTATCAGGTAACTTTTCAAACTTCAATCAAATTAAAATAATCACAAGGAGGAATAGAGAATATTTAACATATTCTGTACCAGCAATAAAAAGCAAACCCTTTCCCACAAAATCATCCAATTCAACCCTCAAAATCAAGTATTCTCCTTCCATCCCTACAAAACAAAAAAAATATATTGTATCATCTCTGAACGACTCCAATTTCGCATAATACATTTTAATTGAAAACTTCTATACAAATGACGATGAAGAGATGGTGAAAAATAGGATTAATTTTTTTACTGCCACAGATACCCCATTTCTGATTAATTTTTTTACTGCCACAGATACCCCATTTCTGTATCTATAGGAATAGAAAATTTCCAAAAAGAAAAATTTGAATACAGTTTGCTAAAATATGTTTTGAAAAGTATTTTTTAACATTTTATTGTATTCTTTTAATATGATCTCTAAGTAAGAAATATATGAATATTCTTTTACAGACAGGCATATAAAATTATTAGATACAAATATTTGTTTCTAAAAAATGTATATTAAAAATTCTATTTTTAAACTAATTTTATGACCTAAAATAAGCTTTCTATCTAAATATATTTTGATAATTATATTAGAATAAACTAAAATAATATAAATATAGATAAGAGTTAGCTATTTTAATTGTTTAAATTAAAATGGAAAGAAGAATATTAAATATTTACTATCTTTATCTCCTTCTCTATTGAATTTCTATGATTAATAATCTAAAACAATCTAGCTTAAGTTTATCTATCAAAACTTGTTTGTCCATTCGTTATGAAAATTAATGTATTTAATGGAATAAGTCTAAATTATATTTTTGAATCTAAAAAAAGCTCAATTATTTTTTATTTGATAGAGTAAGCTTTAAAATATAAGATAAAATAAATAGAAAAGAAGCATTTTAGAAAAGTATTAAATTTTATTAATTTTTTGAAAGAAGACAATAGGATAAAATGAAACAATTATTTTTTTTGAGATATTGGTTGATTCATTAAATTAATATTTTAGTTGGATAAATCAGCTTTAATATAGAGTTTCTATTAGTATTAATAAATATTATTTAATATATATAAGTTTATCTATTATTAAATCACATTCTAGAAAACTAATTTTTTTATTACTTACTTAGTTTTAGTTGGTTGGTGATTTGATGAATGAATGATTGATTTGTATTTTGGTTAGTTGGTTAGTTAATTAATAATTATATGTTTATATAGTAGTTGAACAAGTTATTTATAAAGACAGGTTTAATTTATAATTCAAGTCACCAAACACCAATAATGAATGAGGAGCTAATTAATTGATTTTTATGATTTAGAACATAAAATAAATAGTATTTTATTTGGTTAATAATTCTCTTATTACGCGATTTTGTTTGTTTGGATTTTCCAAAATATTGCTCACTGTTAAAAAACAATTACATCTTAAGAATATCTGCCAAACAATTGTTGAGGTTGTCTGCATTTAGAGATTTTTTAGTTTATCTTTTGGCGACAGTAAGGGCACTTTAGTCCTATAGAATTAATGCTATTTCTAATGCAAGTAGCATGAAAAGTATGGTTGCAATCAAGAGATATGAGTCTTTTATCATTAATAGATTTTTATTTATCAAATTCCTCATAGCAAATAGCGCATTCTTTACCTTCATCTATGGACTAGGCATCTCTGGAGCAAACAGTAGTTTTAATTATTGTATCTTATCTTTCATCATCTATTTTGATGAATCTGACTATGTATTATCCATTTTAGTTAAAATTATGTTCATAACCATCATATTGTTCCTCACTTAGACTTTAAAGACTGTACTCATTTTCATCATATTGTAATTGCCTTAGTTATCCATCAGCTATCACTTGTATTATATTCTGTATATTTTCGTTTTGATTTTCATTCATCATATTTTAGAAATCTTAATTGTTTACAAATATTAAGTTTCTTATAAGGTTTCTTTAATTATTTTAGTTATTATAATTATTGTTATTTCCTTAGCGAACACTGCTATTCTAATTGCTGCCATGACTATTTAAATCATGAATTGGTTATAAATCTATTTAATTATTTCTACTATCTTGATTAATGCCTTATAAATGACTTCTGTAAAGTATGTTATTGTCGATCTAAAGGATAAATTATTAGTGATTGATAGCTTGCATTAATCTTTTATGTGCTATAAATAGCAACACTAGATATAATACATTAACTGCTAAAGAAATTGAATATTCTATGAAAGCTATTGATTTTATAGTCTAGTTTCCTCCAAAACCCATTAATAGCTAAAATAGCTCAAAAGGTTGTGTAAAAATGTAATCCAAACAAATAAATGTGTAAATTAAAGTAGTAATCGGTCCAATAAACAACCCAGTCAAAAGAAATGATAATTTCAAGCGTCTCTCAATTGATATTTCAGACACTGGAAGTACCATCAAAATTCCTTAATAAATGAATACTGTTCCAAATGCTATTCCAAAGCCAAAAAATATCCACAAAATGCTGAAACTGATCATAGATGTTAGGAGCGTGATAAAAAAGAAAATATTCCTTTTGATGTATTAAATCATCTCTTTTTAAAATTTTTAAAATGAAAATCAACTTTCTTTTCAACTTCCTTCTTCACTTGCTTTCCTTCTTTCTTATACTTCAATTTTTAATATGTTTTAAAAAATTATCAATTATCTCTAGTTTTTAAAAAAAAATTAGCTTTTCCTTCAAGATTTATGCAATTTTTTAAAACACCAAATCTTCTTCTCTTTTAATTAATTTAATTACTCATTTTTTAAAATTTTTGATAAATCTATCAAAAAAAGTTTTAAACTAGTGAATAAGAAAGAGAAACATTATAATAAACAAGCAATCTTCGCATATTTTTTGTCTTTATTCTTCAGGGTTATTTTTTTATAAAATTTCTATCAATCAGTCAAAAAGTCCTTTTCATTCCTTTAAAGTTAGCCATTCTAGCTATCTTACAAGGATTTTGATAATTTCTTAAATTTTTTTTACCTTTCAATTATTTCTTTTTCTTCCCATTTAGTACTGCAGAAATTAAATTAGTGTTTTAGGTTATTAAAATGAAACAGAATCCATCAAATATGATAAAAATTAGAAATTATAAATTTGTCTGAAAAGTTAATTTTTTAATTTTAATTATTTTTAACTTAATTATTTATGATAACTAAATAGTTTCTTAAAAAAAGAAATATTTTTAAATGTTAATGATTTCTTTTAGAATTTTTTATTTATTTTTAAAATAAAATTTAATAATATTTTTTGTTTTATAAAATAGTAAAAACAATTTTATAGAATTAAAGAATCTCTGATAGTATTCTCAAAAAATATTAAAGTTAAATTTTATAAATTGGTAAGCAATTTAACTCTTCATGATCAATTAATTTTGAAAGGAAATCTAATTGTTTAAAAAAAATATACTGATACTTTGTACTTTCTTAGATTATTTTATTTTTTTCATAATTCCAATTTTAAAAACATTTTATACAAAAAAAATTTACAATTTTAATTTATTTTAAAAATTAACTAATTATTAAAAGACTTAAAATGATAATATTATTAAAAATTTATGAACTTCTTAAAATTAATTAATAATTGAAGATTTAAAGAAAGTTTATTCAAAAACAAACTAAAAGATTTTAAAAATACTCTTGTATTTTCTTGCTTTAGTAGTGACATTACAAAATGCTTGCTATTCATTTTTGGAATATGTTTGCATTAAAAAGTAGATATTTTAAAATTTAAGACCTTATATGTGTTATTATTCATAATTTAATTTTTAAAGATAATACAGCCACATTAAGTCAAATTAAATTTTGATATTTATTGTTAAGATTCTAAACAATCACAACCCATTTAAGATATCTTATTTGAAAGGTTAAAGAAAAAATAGATCCAATGAAAATACCAAAAGATGAATATGTACACTTTATTAAAGCCATATAAATTCTATTAAAAAAAGGGGTTTAGAAATATACAAGTTTGATTATATTATTCATTGTTCATGTTTAGAAAGGGTTTATAGACTTTTATATTAATTTCTAAATTTTTGATAATTAATGATGAGAAGCCCATATGATTACAGTTCAATTAAATATCCTGAATAAAAATATTCAAAAATAAATGGGCTGTAAGCTAATCTTGAATGAGGAGTATGTGTATTTTTATAAAAATACTAAATTTGATTCATATAAATTTTATTGATTAAAAAAGTTTTAGAAAAACCAGGTTTGATTATATTATTTATTGTTTATGGTTAGAAAGGGCTTAGGAATTTTTATTTTGATTTATGAAGACCTAGATATAAAAATAATTGTGGTGTCGTACTGAATAGATTAACTAGGAGTCTTTTGAATCTGATTTATAACATAAGAAGATTCAGTCAATATTTTTGTTTGATTTATCAAATTCCATTAAATTTTCACTATTAAAACAATTAAAAGAAGAAAAAATATTAATTTTTAACAATAAGTATTAACTTGTTTTTTAATATTAACAAGAATTTCTTTTTAATTCAAATGAAGCAAAATATTTCCAATTAGTCTTAGAGCCATTTAATTATGGCACAAGTATCAAGGATTATACTCTCAGTTATTTAGCTGGTTTCTTGCATTATTTATTTAGTTTATGTAGATATTTAAGTTTAAAGTATTAGGACTATCTTATTTTTGAGTATCTTTTTCCCACACTTTTTGTATTTCTGCTATTGGATGAGGATTATTTATAAGGTAGAAATGAAAAATAAGCAAGTAGAAATTAGAAGATCTACCCATCCACAATTAAAAAAAATAGGCTTGGTAATTTCATGGATACCATTATGCATCTTAATGAGTGTTCTTTAAAAACTAAATTTATCTGGATATGCTATTTTTCATTATATCTACAGTAAGTTTGGAATTATGCTAACTTCTGATTTAATAGAGCTCATGACAATAGATGCAGATTAGCGTCACACGATAGGAATGATTACTAGAGAAAAAACTGTCTCTAAATAAAATACATACATTGAAATAAAGTAAAATTTAAACCATGAAATAGTTCATTTATAATAGTAGTAGTTAAGTGTAAGTGGTATTAATAATAACCATAATTTTAATGAAATGTCACCTAAAAAAAATATAGAAGTTCTTATCAACAATAATAAAGACAATATAATAGGTAATAACGAATAAACGAATCTAAATAATAATGTTAATAACAGTAGGGTAGTTAACCCTATCTAAATATAACTACAATAGAGCAACTCATAAATTAAATTACAAAACAAAAGTCAAAATATTAGAAAGAAAATAATTCAGACTTAAACCAAAGAGTTAGATGAAGATTTAAGTCCTGTCTAAATTAACAACAATAATATTAACAACAACAATTATTTGAATGTTTACAATACTCCCATCAAAAGAAGAGCATTCTAATTAGAGGTTGACAGTCCATTAAAGAACAAAAGCAGATAATTCGGAGTAAAATTATTTAATATTTTTACATAAAAAAATATAAAACCTTGCTTTGCTGAATTGCTCAAAAAAATTTAAAAATAATAAAATTTAGTAAAAGTTGAAATGTTCTTTACCAATTTTGAAATAAACAAATAAATTCTATATTATAATCATAAAAATTAATTTAAACTAAATTTCAGTTGAAGTAAAAAATATATATGTTTCATATTCTACTTTTAATTTGAAAATAGGTGAGAAGAAAGACATAAAGAGGTTCAGTGAATAGCAATATTGATCCAACAATGACTACATTTGGTAACTATAATAGTAGAGAAATTCATTTAGAAGGAGAAAATTTAAATGCTGGAAAATAGTTATTGAATTAATTTGCAAGGAGTTCATTAATGATGGGTTCATTATAATATGGATATGATGAACATGCTTTAAGTCTAACTGCTAATTAAAAATTTTAGACTAATAGATTTTTATATGAGAGATATTACTAATTGATAACAACGCATTCTAATTTTATAGAATTCCTATTTAGTGTCATACCTTGTATTATATGCTAGATAATTAATAATTAAATGGGATATGATTCTTCAA
The DNA here is from genome assembly GCA_000231825.2 of Tetrahymena elliotti 4EA. NCBI lineage: Eukaryota > Ciliophora > Oligohymenophorea > Hymenostomatida > Tetrahymenidae > Tetrahymena > Tetrahymena elliotti. The sequence continues at coordinate 68,834 of JH720321.1, forward strand.
AATAATAGATGATAGGATATACAGCTTTAGCTATTACTGCTATTAATTTTATTGCTAATTTAATTTATTTTTATGCCTTTTTGTTTGAAGAAGAATTGCTTCAGTATTTTTTTTCATCAATAAACTAAATTGAAAAGAAAAGAGAGTAACTTTTTAATGTTGCGAGAGCAAAATAATCTAAAATAAATGAAGTAAACTAGTAAAGATTCAATAATATCTAGTCAAATATGATGCTTTCTGTGATTGGGGTTTTCCCTTTTCCTGAGAGAGTAGAATTAAATACTATTGAAAAAGTACATTAATTAGCTAATTGCAATGAAAGTAGCTTAGCAGATATTAAAATTATCCATTTTTATATACCTGGAAAAAATCTAACTTTTGAAGGTATTTTGTCAGACTTTATTTACATTTTTTCAAATGCTAAAAGTGTCATTTAAGTCAAGCTTTCTTTATCGTAAATTTTTTCAAAAAAAGCAGAAATTAAAATAAATACTAAAAAAAATAATTAACAGGTGCAACAGAATTAAAGATGATACAATCAATAAAATGGTTGAAATTATTTTATCTAAAATTGGGCATTAACTTACGAGATTTGAGCTTCTTTATGAGTAAATAAAATATTTTTTAATTTTAATTTAATTGTCTAATTTTTGTAGTGAAAATCAAACAACTACCAAAGGGGAATTCGAATTAAGAGAACAAATAGCTTCTTGGGATTGTAGAACAAATGGTGTTTCTTAGAAAAGAATTGTAGGAGATCAATATATCAGTTATAGACCTGAAAAGTAAATTAAAATTATTATGTAATTTATGGAAATTAAAACTTTTTAACTAAAAGGAACACTGATTAATTGATAATCCAGAAAGATCTTGAATACATCTTTGAATGCTAAATAAATAAAAATTTTATCTAAATAGCAGAATTCCATTTCAAGTAATCTAACATTTATTCAAAAAACCAAATAAAATAATCATTTCTTATTAAAGATAAATTGAGATCACTGAAGAAATACTTGATCTTATTTAAAATTTTATCTAAGAAACAATAAGTTTAAATTGGCTAGAACTACATTTAAAGTAAAAATATCTATTTTTAAAATTATCTTTTTAATAAATTAGATTGATAAATATTAAGAATCAAAGAATATTTTTTATTAATCATAGAATATTAGTTTGTAGATTATTCATTTATTTTTTTAAAGATAAATATTTTATGATTTTAATGAATAAATAAATTGGAGTTTAATTTACTTTATAAAAATAATCCAGAATTTATAATATTTTTTAATAAATCATTGAGTCATTTGTAGAAATATCTAAATGAGATATTCCAAGGATTATTTATTTCTGCTGATAAAAATTAAATTGTTAAAAAATAATGAAATTTTAATTTGTTTGTAGATAAATATTTTCAAGAATTTATGAACATTTTTAAATTAATCATTGGATGATTTAAAGAAATTGGCTATTAAATATTTTTTGATTATTATGTTTTTTATGAGATAAATATTTTATGATTAAATTATTATCAATAAATAGCACTGGATTTACTAACTAATTGAGTATTGATAGTATTTTGTCTTCTATATAGCATCATTCTTATATTTAGACTTGCTTTTTGACAACTGAAACACTAAATTATGGAGTGATGAAGAAAAAAGAAATATCTAATTTAGTTAAACTTGAACTTATGAGTGATCTAAAAGCTCTTTAAATAGAGCACCAAATGAATGCTTTAAATTATGATCTAATTTAAAGTTTGTTTAAATAAAAAGTTTCTCTTAAAGCTCTTCTTTCAAAAGTGACATTAAATAAATAGAATATCTAGACATTTTGCGAAATACTGTCTCAATTTTAATACATAGATCTTTTAGAATTTCATATCAAGTAAATAAATTCCTTTCTTTTTAGCTCATTTAATATTATTTTTAAATATTAGAAATAGTAATGTTGATGATGAAACCTTATAAAATATATTTAAATCAATCAACAACCCTAGCTATCTAAATACAGTTGTTATCAAATTAAAGTAAATAATTATCTTCAATTTCAATTTTTTAATTTTTTACCTTTTAATAAAAGATAAAATAAAATTATTATGGACTAAAAAACTATTGACACAATGGTCTTAAATTTATAATACTGTGAAAAAATATACATAGATTTATGGTAACTATTTCTAATCAAAGATTAGTATTTATTTATTAATATTTTCTTGTTTAAAACTAGCAAAAACCTAATTAATTAACAAAACTCTGAAAAATTTGTTTAAGCTTTTTAGCAATTCTAAAACTTAACCCATATTACTATCAAACTTAAGTAAATATTTTCTCATTAAAAAGTTAATAATTGCTATATATTATTTATTATCAAAACAGAGATAACCCAATTACATCATAAGCAGCTGTATAGTAAAACTTTAACCAATACATTTCAAATTGTCCTCGTATTTCCAAGAAAATACTACAATTTGAGAAATAAAACAGGAGCACTAAAATAAACTTAATGATTGATGTTAATAAAAGCCAATCCAATGAATGATCTACTCAAAATATATAATAATCAATTTTGTTTCAATTATTAAATATAAAATTACTCATTCTTTTTTTACTAATCATCCTATTTGTTGTTAATACTTATCAAATTAAAAACTAAAAAAATTTTATTTTTGCTTGTCAAGAAAATTACAAAAAATTAATAAATAAAATGAATAATTTTATAATTTTTGTTGCATTTGTTTCTTTAAATAAATTGTCTCACGTCAAATTTACTTTATCTTTTGTATTTCATGAAGAAAAAGTTTTATAAAATTAATATTTTTATTTAAATAGGCTTTGTAAAAAAATATTAATAAATAATTACCTATTAACTCTTTTTATTGATTTTTTGCAAATTAAATTATTAAGATAGCTGATAAAAAATTTCTTAAAATGATTTTGAAAATTTAGATTTTCATTAAAAATATTTTTGGTTAAGATAAATAATTTATTAAAAGCAGATTTTATTTATTTTATGATGAAAAATTTTTTATAAAATTAATCTTTTTATTTAAATTTTACTTAAATAATTTACAAAGTTTTTAATTGATAATAAGAAATCAAATTAATATTTATTTGATATTTTTGATAAGAAATTTAGTAAAAAATATTTTTTATTAAAATCCATTTTTATATTCTTTGAGTGATTTTTATTTATCTTATTTTTTTCAATCACTTTTGATAAAAATAGGTTTTTACATGTGATTTAGGATAGTTACTTTATTTGCTGTTAAATAATTCTTTTTTATATCAAATCTTTTGATTGGCACTTTCTAAACTTAGTTATCATCAAAGCATAGCTGTTAGCCCATTGTAGTAGCTTCTTGCTATTCAATTTGCTTATTTAAAGTTTACTATAATTTTACATTTGAAAAGGTATTTTTATTTTAGAATGATTAAGGACTTTAGAAATTAGATAATGTTTTTGAGTAAACATTAATATTTTTGAAAGAAGCAGTATTGTCTTTTGATTGCAATTTATTTATTAAGTTTTATTGAAAACTATTGATATTATTACCAATAGAAGAGTTACCACTTTAAATTTAATTGTTATTGTTTTTCTAGCTAGTTATATTAAAGATTTTTTCACTATGGATAGGCAAAAAATTATTTGCAGCAGATCTGGACTAAGAAGATTAAGTGCTTGGTTTTTTTTATTTTTACTATTAATTTATACCATCCCCAAGGGATTAATTTAAATCATCATTTTATTGATTTTCAACTTGGGAATTTCTTAATCTACTTGTACCTCTGGATTAGTTTTCTCTTTATAGATTGCTTAAATTACTTTTTAAAGATTTATCTTACAAAAGAAAATATTATGATGTTTTGATTAGTTAGCTTTGCTAGCTATTGGAATTCATATTCAAAGAACTACTTACTCTCTTCTAGTTTCTTTTTTAATCAAAAGCAAGACCTAATTGAGGTAATAAATTTTATTAAGTATTGCTATTGTTATTATTATTTAGATGATACTACTATTTCTATATGATTTCCTAAACTAATTATTCTTTAATGTCTTTACCATAACCTAAAGAACTCCTTTTAAAGTCTTAAGCAGTAGCTGATAGACTTTAAATGAATGAATCTCTATTAAAAAGAGATCTTTAGCTGAAATTAAAATCATGTCCTGAATTTTTTCTTGAAACAATGGGAGACTAGACAATAACTTCAGGTTCAAGTGAATTTTAGTTTTGAAAAGTAGCCCTATCTTCCATAGAAGACAATTTGGAGTAAATTGAACATATTTATGAACCTCTTTTTTGATGATGAATTTATTTCCTTGTTCCAGTTTCTACTTCTAATTAGTGAATTTTATTCTTATTTTAGCTCACCCTCTATCCCCTTTAGTAAAATTCATCATTCTACATACAAACTTCTTTAGTTATTTTATACTATTCTGATGCACTTATTTTCTTTTAGTGCTTAGTCCCTTTTTTAAGTAACTCCTTATTTATCTTGATATCTTTTTTAAGCTTTTTAAGTATCTCAAACCCAGAAAAAAACTCCTCTTTCAATTCTTAAAGCTATTCGTTTTATAAATCTTCTTGGAATTTAGTATTCTATTACATATTAGAAACAGTTCTTCCAGCTATTCTTTAGTTTTTAGTTTATTCCTAAGGAACTAAATCGTTCATATTTGAATCAAATAAAGCTATTGTCCTATTCGATAGTAATTAACTGTTTACCTAGCTTCTATTGGTTAGAAACCCATTATTAGCCATATTATTACTATTATTATTTAAGTTATTTGTACTTCTACTAGTAACTTAATCATTTAGAACCTAATTGACCATTTTATCTTTTTAATTATCTTTTGTTTAATCATACTTAAATTACAAATCCTTTAAGTTTGCTTAGGACTTTGATTTAGCTCCAGATTAAACTCTATATTATTATAATCTTTCTGTATTTAAAGTTTATAACTAATCTAATTATTTTTAAGATTTAATTTGAGATTAATTTTGATCTTAAGAATGATTCCTTTCACTTAAATACCCTAAATTCTCAATTTAGTTATTATTTGGATATTTTTCTCTATTAGGTGTAAGCAATTATTTACTACCTTCTATAATTTAGATTGAATTATTTAGATTTTAAATCTAGTTGTAAAGCTAAACTTTTTGCAAGCTTTTAATCAGTTCTAATTTATCATCTTTAATGGTTGATGGTGATTTTTGATGAGAAGACTAAAAAGAAGATTTAACCATAAGCATTTTTTCAGAATTTAAACCATCTGTTTCATAGCCATCATTTGCTCTAGGACTAATTAATTAATTATGAAAGTAATATTTTTTATCTGGAGAGCTACTATTAAGATTATCTCCTTCATTTTGTTGATTGATAGGTACTCCACATATAATAGCATCCATATTATATTATTCTATTTATGAATTGTTAACACTTTTCACTTTCTTTTTTCTGGAAGGAGAAGTTAATTTAGTTAAATTTTTATCAAAGTTTCGTGTCTTTTTGCATTCTTCTATTTATTAATTTCTATACTCTTCTTTTGTTCTTATTCTTTCAGCATATTTTTCATAAAAATTTTTCATTTCTTCAAGTTGTTTGATAAATTAACTTCTCTCACAATAATAAATAGTAGCTTGCTATGTAATTATTGCAGTGAATTTACGATTCCTGTTAAAAAATATATCACAATCACCAAAATATTCTCTTGAGCTTAACTTAGCTACACGTATTACTTTTTTATTGCATTCTTATTCACCTTAAGAAACTTCAATTTCTTTTTGTAATTCTACCTCTCCTTTTTTTACCAAATAAACAAACTTAGCAGCATCCCCTTCTTTGAAAACTATTTCTCCATTTTGGTATTTCCTTTTATGAAAAAAGTATGAAACTTTAGACATTTTCTCACCTGAAAGCATATTTTATATGAGAGTTGATTCGATAAATTCTCTTTTCTTCACTAAAGATGCTTTTTCCTTTTTCATGAGAATTTACTGATAATTCTATGAAGACAAATATCCAAAATAACAATCTTCTAAGCATATTATAGTAGCAGCTCTTTTTAAATATATAAAATTAATATTAATACTTAGAGGAATTACTGTTAAAAATATCTTTTTGTGTAAATAATGATATTTAATTTTATTCATATCTCTATTCACATTTTATTTTAAATTTTATTTTGCTTTTTTTACTTAAGAGAATTCTGAAATTTAATGAAATACTAAGAAAACAGGGTATTTCTAATAAAATTATTTATTTAACAAAAATTTTGGTCAGATCCCCATAGTTAGGTTTTTTATGAAAATTTAATAAATATAAAATTTTTGTGTTTGTCTTGTTTATTTATTTTGATTAAAATGGCTTTTAATTTTTATTTAAATGTAAGAAAGAGTTTATATAAAAAATGTTTGGAAAATAGGTTGTTGAATTTCTCTGAATAGATAATATTTACCTAGGTTTTTTATTTAGGATACCTAATTCTCCAAATACCAAACCATCTCCAGATGTAAAGGCATGGTTATATTTGAATGTATTGTTTGCAAAAAAGTGGGCACCGTTTTCTAGTTTTTCCAAATCTAGTCCTTTGATTTAATTTTCAACTACTTTTTTATGTTCTTAATACATTTTGTAGGTACTTGTACTACTACTGTTAGTAACGAAAGCATCTATAGCGCTTTTTAACACGCTTCTCCTTCTTCCAACTTTCTGAGAAACATTCTATAATTTTTACGCAAGTTAAACATTTTCAACCTAAGATGCTAAGTTAATATTCATTTGGCTAGGTCTTCTTATGTCTTTCATATCTTTATCTAGTTTTGCTAGATACAGTTAATTAGAATTATACATAGGATCAGATTATTCATCTGTAACTATCTTATTTATTAATAAATCTTTCAATTTCTCAACAGGTTAGCGAAATTCTTTTTCCTCTGTTCTTTCTCCTGGTTAATTATTATAATAATCATAATGATTGTTTGATGAAAAATTGTTAGAAAAATCATCTTAAAAAGTATTGGCCTAATTTGATTATTGTTAAGAGCTTTCTTTGTCATTTTTCTTTTAATAATTGTTAATATCATAATATCCTTAAGCTGGTAGTAGAGGTTAATATTTTTTCTTAACATTTTTGCTATTTGAAGAATGATCAATTGAATCAAATAAATCAGTATTCCTTTATTCTCTATCTGAAGTCTATGCTCTTGCTGAGTTGTTTTGTGGAAAGGCATATACTCTCTAAACGTTTTATTCAATTTAATTATTTTCCTCAAACTAAACTTACTTTTTATCTAAATTCACACTGCTATTTAAATTATTAAATTATTTTTAATCTTAATTGTTAATTTATATATTTCTCTATGAATTTTGTCCTAACTCAGTGAAACTATTCTTTGTCTTGTTCAGTTCAATTTTTTAGCTTGACCTTTTTTATTAATAAAGCAATCATTAATAATTTTATAAAAAGTTTTGTGATAAATTTTAATTTTATTTAACCATTCAAAAAGTATCAACAAAAATATATTTTTTTTGTCAATTTTTCAATTGAAAAAAAACATTTTCACTGAAATTGAAAATAGCCAAATTTTTTGAATCTGAATAGATTAAATAAAACTTTAATTATATCAAAAAATTAATAAAAGAATTTAGAGTATTTATTACCTTTAAGCATGCACTTGCTTGAACTTGATTTTCTTCTCAGAGTTTTAAGAGCGAATTATTTGCATTGCTTTATCTAATTCTTTTTCAATATTAGTTTATCCAAGTTCAGCCTTTGATTTTAAACGCTGTTATTCTTTGCTATGATTATTTTAGATTTAAATTGAGTTATTGTTGTTGTTAGTTTCTTCTAAACTTTGTGAGGAATTTTCTTCACTATCTAAATTTTCTGCATCTGCTTCAGGAAGAGAATTTAGAGTGAAATCAATTCTTGATTTTGTAAAATTTTATTGAGTAGGTAGTTTTTAAAGAACATTTGCTTTAACTTTGACAATTAAAATGAAATATAGAATATTACAGAGTCTTTTATAGGCTCTATTGATTGATTTATGTAAAAGCCTTTTGTGGACTGTATAAATAAGTTATTGAGTTGCTTTAGATTCCTTAGCAACCTAATCTTCTTTGTATATTTCTTCTTATTTTTTAGGAATAAGAATAGAAACCTTCCCTTTTAAAGTAATATAAAATCTATCAGGGAAATCACCATAATAAAAGACTATTCCTCCTTTAGGAATATACTAGTACTACATAGCTTTGCATAAGCTTTAGAAAAGTAAAACTTTAGATTCAATTTTATTAAAGAAGGGTATTTATTTAGTTGCTTTCATGATTAGTTATATATCTTCTCGATTTCTCTACTCTTTTGTTTTATTCATTAGTATTGCTAATGCTTAATTCATATGAGGATCTGCTGTTATATTTGGTATTCTCTTTCTTATTGGAATCTAATTTAAATTCTATGTGCTCTCACTTTAACTAGCCAATATAGGATCAATTACACTTGAAAAGTATAATTCTCTTGTTGTTTTTTTAGATTTATTTTACTCTGAATCAAATTAATCTTCTAAACTACCATTTAATGATATGTTCTATCTTCTTAAAGTCATATTTGAAGAATTATTAACAGAAAGCAACTTAGAGTTTTCCATAATTGAACTATTTCTGCTTGATATTATTTTTCCTAAACCTAGTTGAACTTGTGTGTTTCTATTTTAAATTTATCCTTTTACTTCTATTGTTTTTATTTAAGGATTTTCATTCTATCTTTTATTATTTTAAAATAATTTTTATCTCTTTGTGTTTTAAACTAAACAATTTTTAGCTTATTCCAATCCAATTTCAGCCAATTTCTACTTAACCTCAGTTCTTTTCTACTCTAAATGCTATTCTTTCTTTTAGAGAAACTATTTCAAGCTTAAAGCTTTAGGAGTTATTTCTCGATTTACATCATTATTATCTTAAACCAAATTATTTTTATTATATCTTTCTTTAGTTATTTATTCTTATTGTGTTATTTAACGAATAATTTGCTCTTTAATATTATGCCTTTTCTATTCAATAATTTGATCCTATAGCAGATTGTTTGCTAATTTTTTAATATCCAGAGGGCTCTAAGGCTATGATCCAGAAATATCATAATCATAATTAGAATGAACTTAACTGCTATGTAAATCATTCTTGGTGATAATATCATTTGATGGATATTTCAAAAGCTTTTTCTTAAAGTCTTAGCTTTTAGTGAGATTATTGCTTAATGGAGATTTATTTTAGCTGCTATCAGATTTCTTTCTCTAATTTCTCTAAGTTTATGATGATTTTTATCCATTTAAGGTTAACCCACTAATATCTATTTTAGGAATATTTAGCTTTGATAGGTGTTCATTTTGTTATGCTTAGTAATTTTGAGTTTGCTGATTGGTTTCCATTGAAATTGATTTGCATCAAATTCAACTGTATGTATGCTAAAATTTACAACTAGATAAAGACTAAAAGCTTATCAAAGTTATGAATTTTATTAAATATTGTTATTAAAACTGCTAATTCAATAAATTGATTAATTAAACCAACACACAAACAAAATTATGATGAATTTTAATAAATAAATTGTATTTACTATGACCACTAACTAACATAAATATTTTATAAATTAAAGAATGTTTACACATCTAAATTATTATCAATCAAAAATATACAAATAGTTTATTTCTTTTTTATTCTAAAAGCATTTCATAATCAATTTTATTTATGAGTTCATTTAATTTTTGCCATTATTAAGATTTATTATAATTAATTAGTTTTATTCTTTTTTATATTAATCTTATAAAGCAATCAGCAAAAAGTTGCACAAAAGGTATCATAAATTTATTTCAAAAATAATCAAATAAAAAAATCTAAATGAAAAGAGTTTCTATTTTATTTCTTTTAATATTTTTTTATGTTTTTATTTTAATACCTAATTTAGAAACTAAAATCTTTTTAATTTCTAATTACAAAAATAAATGTGTACTTTGATAAAAAAATCTTTGAGAATGTGGTAGAGCTAATTTTTCTTTCAAATTTTGAGACCTCCCCCTGACTAAAAAAAATGAATCTTTGGAGCTTTGAAGTCCAAGGTAATAAGGTAGGACATCAATTTTGTGCTTTTAAATTAACTATTTATTTTGTGAAAAATAATGTTTCAAATATTTTTGCTTGATATATGAATTTTTGATTTGTCTTGTCCTTTTCCTAAATTCAATTTTATTTCTTTCCATTTTTTCTTTCATTTATTATTTTAAATATTTTTAAATTGAAGTATGAATTAGAAAATTAATTTCATATTTATTGTTGTAATATGGTAAATTAATATTCTATTGCTATCTTTAAATATAACTAAAATTCAGCTGTAAAATAGAAAATAATATTATTTTTTCATCATAGAAATACAATTTTATGTTTTTATCTATTTATTTTAACAAAAATAAAACTTTTATTGATTTTTAAATATATATTTTTGTTATCATTTCTAAAATGATACTTTCTAGTTATTTATTTTATTATAAATTTCAAATAAAGTATCATCAGCAAAAACAACAGAGTAAAAGATTTGAAATTTTTTTATAATATTTATTTCAACAAGGTCTTAAAGAGTCTCATTTAATAAAAAAGATTGAGCTATACCTAGTTAAATTTTCCATCCTAATAGGTTTAATCAATACTATATAATAAATTTACAAAGGTTTGCGAATTAAGTAAGATAAGTTACATATTTATTTATCTTAGTTTTTTCAGAGTTTTTTTTAAAAAAACTTATATTGTGCCAGTAATACCCAAAACAAATAATAAATCTAATATATTATTTTTTCTAAAAGAAATTCAAATAAATAAATGATTGTTGTTTAAATAGAAATTTTGAATGGTTATACAAAGATTATTTTACATTAATAAGGAATATGTTTGAAATTATTAAGAATTTTTAATATAATTAGAAAAAGTATATTAAATTAGTGAATTAAATAATGTTTTATTAAAATAAATAGAATGGATATTTAAATAAAACTGATAAGCACTCAAATAAAATACAATGTTAAATATTTTATCTGAAAAATATTCTTGAATAATTTTTGACTAGTTTCTGTTAGGGGAATTATTTATAGAAGAAAATGATAAGTTATTTGAATAAAGTAGATATTTGCTTCCTCTATAGATTTAAATTGACTTAAATTACTAAAATTAAATGAAATTTAATTATTTTAAGTTATTTGCGCTATTTAATAATATAACATATATTAATGATAGTAAAATTTATAATGAAGGAAGGTATTTGCTTTCCTTTTTGATTTATTCATTCTAAGAATAACGAACAAGATGAGAAATAACACAAATGTACCATAAATTTTGAATTAATTTCAATAGATCTTCAAATTGAATGATAAAACAAAAAAAGGGAGAAAAGTAGAGTAATTTCTTGTTTGATTGTTTGTTTGTTTGTTAAGGTTTTATCTAACAACCAAAAATTAAATGAATCACTTAATAATTTGAAGATATATAGAATCTTATAAAGAAAAGAGGTATAACAAAAACAAAAAAGTGATAATTAATTAAAAAAATAAGTTTTAAACACAAATTCACCTAATAAATTAAATAGAGTCAATCAAATAACAAATATTAGGTAAAATAAATAAGCTTTTTCAATTTCATATTTGAGAGAGAAATAGTATTACAAAATAAGCTAACAACAGAAATTTCTTCTTACTTAAGATAGGGAAAGTCTAGGAGCTTGTGAAGCGTGTTGAAAAAGATAGCTGAGACATAAATTAGCAAGGCATATTAAAATATATATTAATTTAAATAAAGTAGGAATACTTTCATATTTGTTAATTTGAACAATGAGCCTTAATTCTAACAGTAATAAATAGTATACAAAATACTCTAAAGCAGATGGAGGATATTATGATATTTATAGGCAGATTAATAAAAATTTATATGAGAAATACTCTTCTAGTTAGAATTATTACTACACTAGAGAAGTCAATGAAATTCTCTTCAGATAGGAAAATACTAGGAGTTGGATTCGCTACAAAGATTTTTGTCAGTTTGATGATGATATAGAACAATATTTCCAAGAATTTTACAAAATTTCACTATATGATAAGAAGATAACCTATTTAACTGAATATTATAAATTCCACAACGATATCCCTCGTATGTTTATGGAACCCCTTTGCCATATTATGAATTATTATCATGATAAGCAGCGCAAAATTAAATATGTTAAAATTACTCGTATGCTATAAATGCAACAACAGTAATAGTAGAAAAATTAATAAAATTTAAATCAATAAGAAAATGGAGCATCTTAGCATGGAGAACAAAAAGGTTTAAATTGAATCTCAACAAATGGTCCTGAATCTGGACAACCAAACCCTAACTAAAACTATGATGGATAAAATCAAAAAAAAGGAAACTAAATGCAAACAGAAGTTTCAATGGAAAGGTTGCTAGCACCTTTAGAAAGCTTTTTAATGAATTATTCTATCAATAAATAAATAGAAGATTAAATGCTTGCATCTATGTAGAATAAATAAGTTAATTAAAAAAGTTAATAATTTATTTCCAATAACCCGAAAAGCTAGCCTGCAATTAATTAAAGCTGCAAAACTCTTAATGATTTAAATATCAAGCTAGGCTAAATTATAAATTAATAGAATTCATAAGTGTTAAACAGCAGCATTTGTACTATTTCTAGCTTAAATACTAACATGGGAGAGCACAATAGCTTTGGAAATCTCAGCAAATTTTTACAGTTTTGTAATCAAAAACCTCACTAAAATAACTAAAGAAAGAGTTCATCTAAATAAGATGTTAATGAGGTTTATTTACTATAATCTATTCAAGTTAATCTTCCCTCATAGACCTAGAATTTGCAAATGAGCCAGCCTTAATAAAAAAATTTTTAAGGTGGAGGAGGTGAAGAAACTCTGTAGGACAGATAAAAAAATAATTTTCCAACAAATTAAATTGCATCTAAATAATAAATAAATTAAAATGTTTAAAATTTCTCTTTACAAAATAATAATTAAAATCTTTAAAAATTTTCTAATCCTAGTTAAATAAAAAATAATAATCAACCTTTAACAAAAGGCAATTAAATTACCATTGTAAATTAATAATAAAATAATAAATAAAATATTTAAAACCGTCCTCCTAGTCACACTTTTCATAATGCGCCAACTGTAAATGATGTAGATTCTAAAACAAAAGTTATTCAGTAAAAAATACAAGAATAAATTAATTTAAAGAAAGATATCCTCATCAATAAATTGATTACATAGCAAAAGAATTATTCAAAAACACCTGAACAATCACATCTAATATCAAACCAGCCTATTGCTCAATTACTGTTAGAGTAAGATTAAGTCACTATTGGCAGCTCAACTGATAGGAATATTCAACAAGGAAGCTAATCTCAAAGAATTACTCTAGAACTCAAAAGAAATAAATCATAGCAGCTTGAATAAATGAAAAAGCTTAATTCATCTAAAGCCAATACAAATTAAAAATAATAAGATAAGGAACTTTTAAAAAAATTATTTGTCAGCAAATAAAAACAATCCAATAACATTTTTTAGGGTTAAAATAGTGAAATTTTAAGTAACTTTAATGGATCGTTGAGTCCTAGTCACTCTCAACCTTTGTTTTAAAATTAATAACAAAACATTATTTTGAATATTTCAAATAATGATAAAAATTAATAAATTCAATAAAATAAAAATTAAAAGACAGATGGTGCTTTTAAACACCCCAATATTCCAAAATTAAATCTGGCTTCTACTATTTTATTGTAGTAAGAATTAATTCCAAATAAATTAATAACATCATCTTAACAGGTTCAAGAAAAGCCAACTCCAAAAGTTTAAGGAAAGAGATCAGACTCTGTTTAACAAAGTTCTACTTACACTCAGCAATAATAATAATTTGTAAATAGTAATCCTCTATACACAATTAGAAATAATAAACCTGAAGATATTAAATAATAGTAGTTTTCTCCATCTCAAAAAGGTTAATATGCTCGTAGTAGTTCCCCAATAAATAAATTTGAAAGTCGTATCATTACTAGTTATTCAAAAAAGATATATGACAATCCCTCCCTTCAAATTATGAATACCGAGAGACTGCATGCTAGTCGTAACTAATCTAAAAATATTTCACCTTAATATTCTCCTGTTAATTCAAATTCCTAGCTTTTAACCAATCCTACTGTATAAAAATAACTACTCTATGCATAGGAATCTAATGTAGCTAAAACATTAGCAACAAAGTCTCATGAAGGTACTGAAGAATTAAAAAATTTGTATTACTAATTATAGAAAAAGTAATAGCAATTAGGTATATGTGGTTTGGATTCAAATAAAGAGAATTCTAAAATCCATAAAGTCATCATGAATAGTCGCGAAATTATCGATACAAATGGTGGTTAACAATCTCCTTAAGCTTTTAATGGTCCCACAACTTATATATTAAAAGGAAGACACAAATCTTATCATAATCATCTTACTTATTCAAATCAACAAGTCAGTGGAAATTAATTAATATAATCTTCTTAATTAAATTAAGGTTCTCCTCCTTCTATGAATTGTAAAGCTTCTCCTTATATTAAATCAGTTGGAATGTCATGTGCTATCCCTAATAATAACTGCACGACGTCATCAAATGGTATGGGTAAAAATTCTACAGGTATCACTAATAGTGGTACTGGTGTGTCTAAAACAGGATCCTTATCTAACAGAACATCTTTTATGCCAAACAGCAGAGATAATTCCAATCTAAAAATGAGTTAAAATGAATCATCAAGGAATAACAATGAGTACATCTAACCAAATAACTCTATTTTAATGAACACAATTAATGAGAACCAACAATATAATAAATAAAATGAGATTGCTATCTCTTCCTTATTAGGTAACAATACTTCTGAAGATCGAACAATTCCTAAAAAGTTGAATTTAAATCTAGCTCTTCTTTAACAAAGAAATAGCTACAATAATGACCAGTAACTTAATTCAAATAGATAATTTGATGATAAGAAAAAACCTGATACCAGCCGTATTAGTAAATAGAACTCTATTACAAACTTAGGAGGAACTAGTAACAGTAATAGTAACACAGTTAAAGCAACATAAGCAATTAATACCAAAAATAGTTAAAATGCAAATAAAAAAATGTAAAAATCATTTTCAACTCATCACTCAAGAAACAATTCAACAAAAGGTATTGATGGCATTAATAAAACCTAATAAAAGACAAACTAAAGTATATTGTCTCGTGTTAATAGCAGCAAGCAATATACTTTATAAAATAATAATGCAGCAACTATTCTTATGACTGAATATAATGGTAAAAACCAACAAGAAAATATTATTTTAAATTCAAATATCATTCTAAATAATATGATCAACACTAATAATAGCTAAGCCTATCCAAGTGCTCTCAGAGGATCAACATTAGCTTCAAACATATATACTAATCCTAATTTTAATTACACTGGTGGTACATTAAACACAGATATAAATGTTATCCAACCTACGGAGATAAACAATTATGAATACTTAGTAAATAACTAGAAAAATAATGCTTAAGGATCTAATTAAGTTGCAGGATTCTTAACGGATAGAACACATTATGCATAAAATGTAAAAAAGAATAATTAAGTGCATTAACAAATACAATTATATTAATAATAATAATTAAAATAAAATACTAAAAATTAAGTCAATAAAATGTCAGAAATGCAAACTAACTTTAATAAATAAAAGAAAAGTTCTTAATATGAACAATATTTATAATAGTAGATAAATGACCTTCGTAGTAGTAAGCTCAAATCAAGTAATTAATTAACAACCCAAGGACACACAAAAAATAAAAGTGACGTGTCTGCTGTTTAATACACTAATAATTTAAATTCGAATGTTTACTGGAATTAAACAAAAGGCACAATAAATACTAAAATCACTGAAGCAAATAATAGCGGAGTAGGCCAATATGTTTTTTCTAAAAATAACTAATAAATGTAGTATTTATAGATATAAAACGATTAACTTAATGTGTAGTTGCTAACAGACAGACCTTGTATAGGCTAAGGAATGTTATACTAAAAAGAAATGATGATGAATGATTAGAAATAAAGCGGAAGCAGTATCGCAAGAGTCTAAAGTGCTAATGGCAATAGTACAAACAAAAAAATGAGTAATACTAATGGATCTAAAACTCCAAGTATTACATAAAATTATAGTAATATGAATCTTAACTAAAATTTCAATCCTTACACAAAAGTTTTAATGAATAACTTTGCAGGAAATAATTAAATGCTTTAATAAATTGATGTTTAATAGCAAAACTTCTAAAAGAAACAACAAATTTCTCCTGTAACAAAAATGTAGCCAAATCCAAATGGCTTTATTTCAGATCAAGTGTTTACAAACAACATTCAACAGAAAGACTAAAAGTAATTCATGAACTAAAATGGCTAGAAAATGGTCAATCTATATGAAGCAAAACAAAATCATCATAAATAATTTTATTGAACTATGCTGTACAGCAAATTTATAAAGTTGATTTATATTTCCTCCCTTAATAATTAAAAAAAATTATTTTTAAAGAAATTTTAATTTTAGGTAAGTTTTTCTTTTTATTTAAAAGTATATTTACCTCAATTAATATATTTATTTTTTATATTCTTAAATTTTAGTATTCATAATCACTTTCAATTAATTCAACCTATTTGCTTCTTCAAAATTGTTTTTATTTCAATTAACTTTCTCAAGCTATCTTTTTTCTTATTTCTTAATACAAAACAAAAAAAAATAATCAAATAAAAAGAAAAATAAATTTCCAAAATTTCAACAAAAAATTAAGTTTTTATAATAAAATTCAATTTTCAATCAAAGCAAAATGTTAGTTTAAAAAGAATGATGATAAATGTTAAAAATTTAAAATACTGATAAAGTGTTTTTTATAAAAATTATTTTTTAATACAAAATTTAAATAAAGTATATTTATATAGATTTTGATAGAGTAAGTGAGAGTAAATTCATAAATCTCATAAGAAAAAGTATGAATTTATCATTTTTTTTGTTTAAATTAATTGATCTGTGCTTATTGAATATTAATTGGTTCAAATTAATCCTTCAAAAGTGGTTACTAGATGTTTTGATCTGAAAAATTTATATTTTTACTCACAGAAGATATACTTACTTCACGTGCCTTTTCACCATTTATGGAGATTTAGGGATTTTCATAAGTTTTTTTCTTTATTTCTTTATTAGCAATATCATGAAAGATTTATTCTAGTGTAGTCTATGAAATGGTATAAGAAGATATATTGAGTTCACTTTAATGTTTATTCATAAGTCCAAATAAATAACCCAAGTTTTATTATGATTCTACTCTTACTTTTATGTAGTTATTTAATCCTTCTAAAACCTCAAATCTATTAAAATTTTTAGCAAAAAATTCCTCAATCTTTTATTATGTTTTAAAACTATAAATTGTTTCTACTAAGACATCAAGTTCAACATAATTATTTTTCTTAGAGTTTAACTAAAAGTAAATTGATGATGCAAACTTTCCTTCATTTATTTACTCTATAAACTCATCATATTACATTTGACTAAGGATTTAGCATAAATTTTATTAATCAACTTTAGTATTTAAGCTCATTCCTAAAGCCATCTCTTCTAATTAACCAATTGTTGGAATATTATTCTTAATTGAAATTTCATAGCCCTTTCCAAATTTACTTTTTAAGTGCTAAATACTACCCATGCACTTGAAATTACCTCCAATTACTATTCCTACTTTTGTTCCTAAAGCTTCTGCTTCTTCCATAGAATG
>JH720321.1:101226-179805 GCA_000231825.2 Tetrahymena elliotti 4EA
TTTCCTCTTCAACATCAGAATCTAAATCACTAGGCTTAACATAAGGATATTTATCTTAAATATTTGAATCAAAAACACTTTTTCTATTTCTGTATGTTTCAACAAAAACAAGAATACCTGAGTAGAAGAAAAAGGAAAGAATTAAAAACATTAAATCTGCACCCATAATAGTAAATTCAATTTACTCGGGCTCTCCATTAAGTTTCTATTAATACATTATGAATTTTCTGCTTGCAAGATTGCTAAAACCATCATATACAGCAAAGCTTGGAAAAATTCTTAAAACCCATGCTACTATGTTTCCAACTGAATGTGTGGAATCAAAAAAGTGTAAAATTGCAACTATAACAGCACCAACTCCACCAATCATAAAATGTATAAAGAACTAAATAATTTAAGCATTTCCAAAGTCTGTATGTAAAAATGAGAACAAGTATGTAAATGGTAACAAGCTTAATCCATAAAAGATAAACAAAATTGTAAAGTAAATATAATTTCCATCTTCTGTTAAAGAATCGAGTTTAAAAGCATAAGAAAGGAAATAGCTTCCTATTGTTGGAATCAAAAATTTAATATAATCAATAAAAAAGTTAGAAATCCAATAGGCTTTGAGAGAAACACCGCTTACAATCTACTGATGTTTAATATGTTCAGTTCTTTCTCTTACTATGAAAGAAATGATACTAGCTGGAATAAAAGAAATACCCATAGAAAAAAACATCACTGAATTAACTCCTTAAATAATACCAACATAACTATTTAATTTTTTTAAATTTACTTATAAATGAATTAATTATTTAAAAAAAAAGAGTTTACTTTCTTGTAGCAGCTGTTAAAGCAAGCGGTTTATTTGTGATATTAATTTAAATATTTTTTCCTGTAATACTCTTAATTATGGCATTATTAATTAGATGAATAGACATAGGAATTCCATCCAAACTAACCGTATTCACAAATGAAGTATATTAAATTTTATTTCCTTAAATATTTTACAAATAATATCCAAATTTAACTTCTGTTGTTTTTCTATCGAGAAGAGAATTATCAAATTGTTAGATGCTATTGATATTTTATATGTAATTATAAGAGGTTTGATGAAATGCTTCTAAATTATTTATTATATTTTCATAGCTATATTATGGTAAATTACTACTATAATAAATTTTTGGACTTTCATCAAAAAATATTGTTGGATCAAGTTCATATGATTTATAATCATTAAAATCAGTCATATATGCAATAAACAATCCAAACGCAATAAGTATAATTGGAAGAATAAGCTCACAGCATAATCCCTTCTTATCTCTTTTGAAATAATGAAGTCTTTTCTTGATCAAAGCCCAGAAATGAGTTAAAAATAACCAAGAAGGATCAACTATCCTTTCTATAAATTTTTTATCTGGCTAATTTTCAGTGTCTTAGTCTTACTTTTCTTCTGGTTTATGAGGTTAAACTAAATGATTGTCATTCATGCTTGCCACTTTTAAAAAGACTTCCTCTAAAGTAGTAATAGAAACACCATAAGATCTTATCATTAATTAATTTTTTAATTTTTCTATTTCATTAAACATCGTTTCAAATTAGGGAATATATTTGTAAGGAACTTAGAAAGCTATTTCAGCTGAGTAGTCGCTGATGAGACTACACTCTGGAAAATGGTGCTATATAAACTAGATAATAGGCTCAGAAGGAGTAATATTTTATTCCTTGACAATTGTCAAATTGTATCCATTACCAAATTTTTCTTTTAAGAATACACTAGAACCAACACATTTTACTTATCCATCAGATATGATTCCAATTCTGTCTCCAAGATAGTCAGCTTCATCCATAAAATGAGTAGTAAGAATGATAATCTTTTATTATTTATAGTTCTTTACCATTTCCCAAATGTGTCTTCTAGCTTAGACATCCATTCCACTTGTTGGCTCATCCAATAGAACAACTTGGCTTTCACCTTTGTTTTATTCAAACAAAGGTAAGTAAAAATAAAAATTCAAATAAATTTAATACCTATAAAAGCAATAGCTACAGACAATTTTCTTTTTTACCCACCTGAGAGAGTAGAACTCAATGAATTAATTTTTTCAACTAAATCTACATCTTTGATGATTTTTTCTATAGCCTATGGTATTTCTCCAAAAGGAATTCCTTTTAAAGTAGCAAATAAATGAAGGTGCTCTTTGACTGTTAAAGAATCAAACAAGATATCATGTTAAGGGCATACACCTATTAAATGAAATAAAATAAATATAAATTAATCAATTAAATAAAAAAATTATTTTAAATATTTCAAAAAAAATTAAATTACCTAAGATACTTCTTATTTTGTCCATGTCTTTTGTAATATCTAAGCCTTTAATCTAAGCTGTTCCTGAAGATGGAGGAATCATTCCAGTTAGCATAGATATGGTTGTAGATTTTCCTGCTCCATTGTGACCTAAAAAAGAAAATACCTAGCCAGAATACATTTATAAATTGATTTAATCAACAGCTTTTTTCAAAACACCCTCCGTCTTAAATTCTTTGGATAGATTTGAAATCTTAATAGTCTAATTAGATTTTTAATTTAATATGAATTTATTGTTAAAAAATCTAAAAAATATGTTTACCTTATTCTATCCTTCTTAATTTTGTAAAGAAATATCAACAGTTTCATTATATGAAAGCTACTATTCTTCATCAACACTTGCACTTATTTATTTTTTCTTTGTAACTTTATTTCTTAATTTACATCCTATGAAGAAAAGCCAATGTTTTCTTTATCCAAATTCATTAGAAATAACTTGATCTAAATACAAGAAAAGACAAAAATAAGCAGCAAAACTAATCCAACATGAATTAATAGAGTAGATAAGCTTAGATCTATTGCAAAGTTCGTGAAGTTTATCCATAGTAACAATCTCATCTCTAGATTAGTATATTACAAGTATTTTCATAGCTTATGTAATTGCATTAAAAACCTAACTTGCTGAACCTTAATTAGCTGCGTTATCTTGAGTCTTTTAAATAATAATTCAAATTAAAAAAAATTTTTTAACAAAATATTTTATTTACTTCGGGGTTTCCTTGGCTAAACGATTGTATAAATTAATAAAGAAAAAGGAATGTTGCTCCAATAATTCCAGTTCTTTATTTATGAAAGAAAACAGTAATGAATAAACTTTAAGCCAAAAGGCAAGCTCCAAAAGTAAAATGCAAAACATAAAGAACATTGAAATCAGCTGTTGTGAAAAAGTAAACTTTGAGACCAGCACTAACAAGTAAAGAAATCAAAGCATAGACAATCAGGTATGTCAAAAACCAGCTTGCGTAAAATGCAGTTTTTCCAAGACCCATCATCATCATTCCTTCTCTAATTCTTTTTTCTTTCTCATGTAGGATTCTGGAGGATAACCTTAAATAAGGGACAATCATAGGAATGATAATAAATAAATTCATAAAAGATCCTGCGTAAGTGTATAAATCTGACTTTTAATATGTTTCTGTCTTCATTATAGAAATACTAGGCTCTATTTGAAGGTTAGGATTTCCACTTTCTATCTATAATATGAGGTTATCAATCCAGTTAACTATTCTAGTGAAACCAGAATTAATATACTTAGGAAAGAGATCGTTTTATTCAAAATCTATGTAATCTGTTCTTAACTCTCTAGGAATATCATGAGATTCAGTTAAGTTATAAGACAAAGTATATTCATAAAGACCGTCTGTCAAACTATCGAAAAGAATTCCAAAGCAAATTTGAGGAGGATTAGCTATAGGGTAATCAGATGATTTTATATGACTTACAAAGTCATCAGGAGTATCAAAGAATTAAACTTGAATGCCTGGGTAATCTATTTATTTAAATGTAAAATATTTTTGTATTCTTAGAAAATAATTGGTCTTACTTAATAATATTTATGAAATTTTTTGAGTGAAAGGAACATTAGGAGCTATTCCAATTTTTCCTCCTATTTTAGGGTCTGAGCAGTCTTTAATTGTGCTGTATATTCCATTGCTAATTAAAGATTGATCCCATCCTGGAGTTAGAGTAATGGCTTCATTTAGATAGCTTCTTTAGCTTACCTCGTAACTATCAGATTAAGCCATAAAGATGTAGAGGAAAAAGACAAATATTAATGGCATAAATATTTCACATAAAGTACCTCTTAATTCTCTCTTCCAAAGATAAAAGTTTTTAAATATGAGTGCTAGAGTATGAGTAATCATTTTTTCTTTATATTTCTATAGAATTAATAATTTTTAAAACTATTATATGTATGAAATTAAAATTATATTTATAGATTAAAATAAGGTTCTTTTAATTAAATTAGAAATGCTTAAATGATATAGACAAAAAGAATTAAAGATGAAGAATAAATAGATTATTTAAAACTTAAATTAATTTATAGAATTCATTAGATTGCAGAATTTATTTGAAATTATATTAAATTTAAATAAGAAAATAACAGAATTTAAAGAGTAATTTACTATTCACAGTATTGAAAGGTATAATTTATTTTTGCTATATCAAATTTATTAGATTATTATACTAAAATTTAAAAGCAAATCACCAAACAGAAATTAATTTAAGATTACTACATTTAAAAAAAATAATTTTAACTGTTATTCACATTCATTTTTGAATTTTTCAGATAAAAATAACTCAAGAAAAAAATAGAATAAATGAATTTTTTTAGAAATAAGATGCTAATATAAAATTATATTTTTATTTGTGAATTAATCTAATATTGACTTTTCAAATTTATGTCAGAATAATCATGAAAGTTCAATTTTTAAAAAAATTTAAATTTTAAAAAAGAAATAGTCAAACAATCTAAATCCATAAAAATTAACTTGTTTAAATGTTAATAATGTAAACGAAATTTAAAGTAAAGCAGAAGAATAATGATTTTTATCAATATTTTGCTTTAATAATTCCCTTTCAAGATAAAATAATTTCTTTTTGATTTTTAAAAATTGTTAAGAAAATATTTTTGTTGACAAAAATTTACATAAAATCTCCTTTTGATATTATTGATTTAAAAAATTATTTATTTATCTATTTTATAATTAATTTAATTTTTTTCATATCTCAGATAATTTTTATTTTTTCAAGAATAGGAAACATGTACAGTGTTTTAAATAATATTAACATTTACAAAATAATTTTTATAATTACATAAAATAGTGTTTACAAAAAATAGTTCATTTAGATTTAAGATTTGATTTATCAATTTTTTAAGATTTATCAGTAGTTTTATTCATTAAGGCTATCAATTTTTCCATTCCAAATTGCATTCTAAACAAAAAAAACAATTTAATTAATAAAAAAAACAAATAAAAAGACTACTTCATAGAATCTTAGAAGATTTTCATTGTTTCTTCTCCTAAATTTTGAATCAATATGTTGTCCATTCTAATTTTATTAAAAAGATAAATTAATTTCATGTTAATTTTGAAAAAAATTTGAATTAAAAATGTATTTATTACCTTGTGCCTTCTGACTTCAAAATAATTTACTCATATGCCTTAAATAATTTCTAATAGTTTTTGTATTAGTTTTGCTCAATGTCATGTAAAAGATTGTTATTATCAAAGAGATCTGTTTATTTTTTGTTTTTATTTAATAAGCCTTTGAATTTATCTCTGGCTTTCTTTAATATAGGTAAGTGTTAGGGCTAGATATCTAGATTTTTCATTTTTTTTTCTAAATTTTTAACTTCTCTGAGCATTTCCTCTTTTTTAACCATGTTTTTGTTGTTGTCAATAGAGAGAAGAGGTTTGGGGAAATAATTGAATAAAGCAAGTTGGTTTTAGTCAAGCAAAAGGCATTTTAATTTTTCAAGTTCTTTAATTTTATTCAAAATGACTATTATATCAATATCTTTTTGTAAAAAGGTGTTTGCTTTATCAATCATCATATTTTCTCTTGTGCAATAAAACTTTCCACATGACAATTTGTATACAAAATACTTAAATGTCAAACAAAGCTTTTATCTTTTGGAAAAAACTTTTTGGAATTATTTTGTCATATAATCTTTTCTCATTTCTTCTTTATAGGCCTCTTCAAACTTTGTATTAGTTAACTAATTAATTTTCTTTTTTCCGGGCTGAAGAGTATTAAACTTTCTCAAACTCTAAAACGAAGTAGATTGCTTACCTGAAGTTTCTTAAACAGCTCCAAAATCACTATAAGATTTTATTCTTTTTTATGGTCTTTATCCGAATTTAGCATCAAGTAAAGGTTAAGGTTGAATAGTATGAAAAACTGTATTTTTTGATTTTCTATTAATAGTTACAGAATCTCCTTTCTTTTCAAAACTTTCTATGTCAGATTCTGGTTCTATAGAAGAATCAAAAAATATTAGACTTTGTTTTTCGTTCTATGGTTTTTCTTAAGAAAGAATTAGTGTAGGGTTAGATTTATATTATGGAGAGCTTAGAGTTTGAACATTTTTCAATGTATTATATTATTCATAATTTTAATTTTATTAATCATTTGGATTTGGATTAGAATCAAAAATAAAGTGAATTTAAGTTGATGGTGTTTTCTTATCAATTTAAGTGAGAGAAAGAGGATTTGATGTTGAATATTTTAAGATATCATTTGTTTATGTTTTTGCATAATTTACACTTTAAAATTTCTTTTTGTTATGACCTAGTCTTTTTTGCTTATTATCATCTGCTTCAGTTAAGCTAAGTTTAGCAGGTCTTTTTTAAACATATTTAGGAGATTTCTCTTATTTTATATTTGTATTTTTAAGATCTTCAATCTCTTCAAAATTGATTTTTTTTTAATTATTTTTGTTGCTAGTGTTGTTAATACTATTTGTTTAATTGGAAAAGGTATTTAATATTATATCATTTTTTAATATATTTTCATTTTCTTTCAGATCACTATTTACATTTAAAAATTTAAAATGCTTGCTATTATTATTTTATCTATTACTCAATTAATTATTTAATTACTAGTGACTTGAAAGCTAGTAGTGCATTCTTTCTGTGCTTATTTAATAATCTTTATCACTCATCAAAGGTGTTAGAGGTTAATTTACTTGTATTTATACTCTTTTTGTAGATTGTTCTGGTTGATTTTCTAGATCCATATTTAATCTATTATTAGGACTTAATGTAAAGTCCATGCCTGGACTATCATTTGTAATAATATTAATACCAGGATTCTATTTTATTTATTAATTGTTGTTCAGCTTTTATGTTATTTGTTTTGTAATCTGAAATATTTTATTTTATTTTGGCTAATTTGTGCAAGGGTTTACACTATTATTAATTTTAAAATCTTTATTATCTCTTTTCGAACTTTCTATCTCGGGAGAGCATTAAATTGATTTGCCATCTTTTGTCACAGTATTAGTTTATATATCAAAATCATATATTTCATTAGCCAGCTCTATGGTGTAGTAAGACTAATTGTATATTCCAACTATTTTTAAAATTAATATAAATTAATTCTAAATAAAATTATCATTAAACTTTTAAGTCCTATTTTTTGATTATAAAAACCTTTTTTATATTTTTATAAAAGAGATATTAAAAAAATCATCAATCAAAGTTTGAAATTTTTTAGTTTTTGGAAATATTTCCATTTGCTCCAAACTTTTTTTATTTTTTTAGGAAGAGTTTTTATTTTAAAATTCAAAGAATTATGTATTTATTGAAAGCTTTGAATTTTATTTTTTTTGAAGTCATAATAATAAACTCTAATTAGTCATACTCTAATTTACTTATTTGATATTTGTGAAATTAATTTCAATTTTGTTAACATTTTTAATTTACAATATTGTCAAAATGTGATAGAAATTAACAAATTATCCTCAATCAACTTAGAGAAAAGAATTTTTGAAATTGATGCTTTCAAAAAATTAATAAGAAATTATTGATTATATTTATTGATGAATAAACTGAAATTATTTTATGATTTCTTTTTTCTTGAGATTTTTTATAAATATTTGCTATTTATTAAATATTTTCATTCAAATGAGTTGCTGTTTTAATAGTAAGATAAAAAAAATAATTTAAATGTAATTCTTATTTAATTACCTAAAAAACCTGCTACCACCATAACAGATTGTACGAAACCACCAATTACTGCAATTAAATTATCAACTTTTAGATAGGAAATATTAAATTATTAGAAAAAGCGACTTCTATTAAGAAAGAATGCTCCAAATTAAGTATTGTTTCCAAAAGTATACTATTATCTATAATCGCCTTACTACTAAACAGCTAAAGATTAATTTTTAATATTAGTCCAAGGATAAAGAGAAGTATCTTCAGAAATGACATTTTCTGTCATATAAATATCTGCAGTCGTATACATCTTAATAATTTGAAATATAAATTAATATAAAAAATAGCTGATAAACTTATTTACATATCCAGGTTAAATTTAGAAAAATACGTCATTGGCAACATATCTTGTAGAGAATTAACCAACTTAAGTTGGATTTATTATATAATTAGAAATCAAAAATTATATTCTGATTGTGCTTGTATTATAATATTTTTATTGAGTCTCAATAGGAGGACATACAGGTTTCCATAAATTAGGTGATTTTTATGGGTCAGTTTGGTTTTAGCAGCCTGTTACAGTGAATTTTAAAAATGAATATGAAGGACTAGCAATTTGACCTTCTACAGTAAAATTAGTGCCATATCTAAAATTAAATAATGAAATATAACAAAATAAAAGTTGAAGGAATGTAAAATATCAAATTTGGCTTGTAACTAAATTGAATAATATTTATTAACTAATCACATAAATTTAGTAAAATTTATGTTAGTAATACTGCATTAAGAATTAAATTTACTTTGGACATAGGTAATTAGAAATATTATAGGTATTGTATTATTCTTATGTAATAATTATATCATCTTCTCTATTTAAAGAATTCCAATGCTTGAAAGTGCATTGTTCTAGTTATACATCAATCTAGTTAATTTTATTTATTAAAAGGTTGTTTATATCTTTCGAAAATCAACATTTATATTACAGTTTGTCTTAATTAAGTACCATTAGGTAATAAGGTATATACTCTTTGTTGTAGAGTTATATTTAGATAAGGATTATTTATAAAATCGCTTTGTATCATATTCACAGAGATCATAAATTTATCATAAGTTAGATTTAATGAAGAAGGATTATCTGAAAATAATCTATTCTACTAGACGTTAAAATTAACTAATAGAAATAAAATGATTATTAACTTGCTAACATTTAAATGAATATTATTGATTGATACCTTTCTCTAAAAAATCTTTGGTCTAATTTTATAATAAAATGAATGATAAATAGTTTTATGCAAATATATTTCTACTATAGTAATATAAATTATAATCTTACTGAACTGTAAAAAAAGATAAAAACAATAGTGGCAACTAAACAGGCAATCATTCCTCCAAATGTTGTTTGGATTTAGTTATCCTCATGAAAATTAAGGATGACCCTCTAGCCAAAAATATCTAAAAACTTTAGTCTGTTCAAAAATTTACCCATTTTCTTTCTAATTTTATATTGAATTTTTTTGTTTCTTTAATAAATACAATGCTTACTTCTTTAAAAATTTTAGAAAAAATTTGTTTAAAAGTTTTAATTAAGTAAAAAATCGATTTGAATAAAATAATGTTAAGATAAATGATAGAGCATAAATTAAATATAAACAAATGTAATTCAAGTTAAGGAATGTATTGTATGCAAACCATTCAAGTAAAAGTTGTTTATAAAAATCTATTTTATTGTTTTTTTTATGTTTTTACTCGTGATATTCATATTTAAAAATTAACTCTTGTCAAAATAACTCATTCAATTATCATTTTAGAAATAAAGCAAAAAAATTATTGATATAATTAGATAAAAGGAAGAAATAATATATCATCAAAGATTGATTTGAATTGAACTAAAAATTGTAAGTTAAAAATACGATACTCAGCAGCTCCACAAAAATTAAGATTTTCGGAATACAATTTCCCCAAAAATAATAATTCAAAAAGAAAGTAAATAGAATTGATTTTTTTTTTGTCAGTTCTAATAATTGAATAATTAATTTGCTTCAAATGATAAAGAAGAAATATTAATTATTTTTTCTAATTATAACATAAAAATTTTTTCTCAAAAAGAATATTTTTGTTTCTTCTTTCTTCAATAATATAAATTTTATTAAATTCATCATGAAAAATATTTTTTTTATTTTATCATATTAGTATTTTTTTACTCATAAAAATATTTTTGTTACTTCTCGCTGGATGATTAAAAGTTTAT
The DNA here is from genome assembly GCA_000231825.2 of Tetrahymena elliotti 4EA. Classification (NCBI taxonomy): domain Eukaryota; phylum Ciliophora; class Oligohymenophorea; order Hymenostomatida; family Tetrahymenidae; genus Tetrahymena; species Tetrahymena elliotti. Next base: position 111,491 of record JH720321.1, read on the forward strand.
TAAATTAATCAGAAAAAATTTCTAGAAAGAATTTTTAAATTAAAAAACATATTTTTCTTGACAATAACATTACTTACAATCTATTTTACTTAATAAGAAAATTTTTAACTTTATTTTCTAATATTCAATAGAAATTAAATATTTAAAATTTCTTCTTTGATTTTATGAATATTTTTAAATCTTGGCTCTTTTTGAATATTCATTACTTCTATTAATGTTTTCATGCTTTTAAGTTAGTTTTTCATTTAATTAAATATCTTCAGGATCTGAAAAAAGCTTACATTATTTTATTAATATAAATGCTAAAAATTATTGAAGAAAATTCGAATTAAATTTTACATTGTAATAAGTATATTTATTATTTATATAAAATATAAATTTTGTAAAAATTTAATTTCATCTTCTCGAATGAAAGAATTAATTAAATAATTTAGATGAAATCACTATTTAATATTATCAAAAATACATTAATAAAAAGAAGTATAATTAGTACTTTGATTTCAATATTTTTTGTTTGAGTGATTAAAAAACACTTTACTGTCTCTTCATTGAAGCTTACTTAATTTTTTAGTATTAGTCCTAAAAATATAAAGAAACATTTTTCTACATTTTTAAATTTAAGGTGATTTGATCCCATTTATTTTAATGAGTTACTAAGTGAAATTAAGTTATTGCTTTTCTAAGATAAATTTACAAAAATATTATAAATATTTGGAAATAATTATATTGATTTCAATTTAATTTTTTTTATTGATTCTCATAAATATTTTAAGATTTGTCATATTATCTACTCATCAAAGTTTGCAGTTTATCCATTCCAAATTTCATACTAAATAAAAAGAAAATTAAGAACATAAATTGGAATAATAATTTACTTGATAGAATTTTAGAATATTTGTTTTGTTTCCTCTCCCAAGTTGTGAATCAAAATTTTATCCATTCTAAATTAAAAAAATTGTTCAAATAAGTATTTATAATAATAATAAATACCTTGAATATTCTTCCTTATTGATAATTGATTCATATGCTTTATATAATCTCTAATAATCTTTGTATTTATGCTGGTCTAGATTCACCAAGAGATCAGTTTGTCTGAAAAGCTCTTGCTGATTTTCCTTTTTAGTGATTAGATTTTTAAATTTATTTTTAGCTTTCTTAACGATAGAAATATGCTAAGGTTTAATATCAAGAGTTCTCATTTTTCTTTCTAATTATTTTACTTCTTTTAGAATTTCTTGTTTATTGACGATGTTTTTATTTTTATCAACTTAAAGGAGAGGTTTAGGGAAGTAATTGAACAAAGCTAATTAGCTCTAATCTAGTAGCAAGCACTTGAGTTTTTCTAATTCTTTAATTTTATTCAAAATGACTATTATATCAATATCTTATTATAAAAATGTGTTTGCTTTATCAATCAGCATATTTTCTTTTGTGCTGTAAATTTTTCCGCAAGAGAGTTTGTAAACAAAATATTTCAATGACAAATTAAGTTTTTGTCTTTTGGATAAAACTTTCTATAATTACTTAGTCATAAAATCTTTTCTCATTTCTTCTTTATAAGCATCAAAGAATTTTTATTTTTAATCATTTTTTTAATTATTCTAGTTGTTGTTTATCATCTGCTTTTAATTTTTTAAACTCCTAAATGAGTCTTATTTCATTCTAGGATCTTCACATTAGATATTAATTTCACTGAATGATCTCATTTTTTTACCTTCAAATTAATTTCCTCTAATAATGCTTTTAGAGTTTGGCTGAATAGTGTGGAATATTGGATTCTTTAATTTTCTATTTCTTTCAGGGGAATCACTAATTTCTATATCAGATTCTGGCTCTATTGATGAATCAAGAAAGAATAAATTAGCTTATTCGTTTTATGGCTTATCACACATACTAAGAAGTCTAGGGTTAGAAAAGCTCATCATAGGACTTAAAGGGACATTTAAATTTTTTAAATCTTCATGGCTATTTTATCTATCCATCACTTTTAGTTCAAAACCTTAATTATTTTGACTTGATAGCATTTTTTTATCTATTTAGCTTATTGAATAAGGGTTTGCAGTGGAATACTTTAAGATATCTTTTGTTTGTGTTTTTGATCTTTATGTAAAATAAGTTTTAATTGGCTTCATAACTTTACTTTTTTCTTCAATTGTAAACTGAATACTTTCTTTTTTAAGATCTATTGACTCATCCTATTCTAAAATCTCATCATTCTATGGTGAGTCTTGACCTACATTTCCTGTGTTTTTGTTATCATAAATGTTTGTAGAAATCCTATCGCTCAAGCCTTAATTTTATTTTTCATTTGAGATTTAGCCATTCTTAGCATTCTAATTTAAGTCCTCTTTAAATTAAACGATCACGCTTTTTTAAATTTTAGATGTTTAAGCAAATTTGGGTTTATTTTAATTTTCAATTTTCTCTCCAAATCTTAGATTTTTTTATTTAATTGACTAAGTATTTCCATTTAATATTTGTCCTGAATAGCTTTTTTTAACTACAATATTCTAATCTATTTCACTTTTAAATAAATTTAAATCATTTATTTAGCGAGGAATCTCATTTTAGATCACAAAATCCTTTTCAACAACTTTCTAATTAAAATTAAGATTTGGATTTTAAGTTACATAAAGCTTAGGACTATCAAGCGAATTTATATCACTAGCTGGCTATTCTATTTTACTATTTTGGCTTTAAATAGGCTATTCATTAAATTTCTTAGTAAACATTTTTGCATACTTATAAATTTGATTTTATTCTGATTACTCTCCAGGAAAACTATTGACATTATTTAATTTTCCTTTATCTTAGTCTTTTTTATCCTTTGATTTATCTTTTTTATCTTGATAATTTATATCGAAATCATAAATTTCATTAGCCAACTCAATTGTATAGTACATCTCATTGTATATCCCAACTAATTATTTTATAATTTATTCTAAATAATATTAAAATATAAATATTTTACCAAAAACACTTGCTACTAAAACTAATGATTGCACAAAACCTCCAATTTAAGCTATTAATGAGTCAAATTTTTCATAACTAATAGCATATATCTATTTAAAACGACTACGATTGAAGAAGAATGCCCCAAAAACTGTATTATTCCCAAAAGTATATTACTGCCTATAATCTCCATATTGTTAAGCAGCGAGAGTTTGATTATTTATGCTTTTCCATGGATATAAAGATGTATCTTCAGATATAATTGTTTCTGTCATATAAATATCAGCTGTTGTATACATCTATTTTTAATTATTTAAATTAGAACTCCATTATATAATAAATAATTTTTACATATCCTGGTTATAATTAGAAAAACACATCATTAGCTATATATCTAGTAGCAAAGTGACCTACTTATGTAGGGTTAATAATATAATTTGAGAATAAAAACTAAACCCTGATTGTGTTTTTACTGTAATATTTTAACTAATCTGCAGCAGAAGGACATACAGGTTTCCATAAATTAGGAGAGGTATCAGGGTTAGTTTAATTTTAGCAGCCAGTTATAGAAAACCTTAAAAATTAAAATACTTCATTTGCTGTCTAACCCTAAACAGTTAAATTAGTACCTAGTCTAGTAGTTATTAATAAATTATTTAAACATTTTAGTTAAAGAAAAAAGAATTTTGTTTTTAGCTGCAAAAAATAAAGTAAATTCTAATTCAAATATCTAAGGAAACTAAAAAGAAGAAACAAACTTAATAATAACACTTACTTTGGACATAAATAATTAGAAATATTGTATGAATTGAATTATTGTTAAGTTATTATTGTGTCTTCTGGTTTGTTAAGAGCACTCCAATGCTAGAAAGTGCATTGTTCTAGCTAAATATCTATCTATTTCATTTTAAATGAAAATGAATTATTTAATTTATAAAAATTTAATTATCTACAGTCTGTCGTATTCTAGTCCCATTCTCAAGTAATATATTTGCTCTTTGCTGAAGTGTGATGTTAACATATGGACTGTTAATAAAATTATCTTATATCATATTTACAGCAATCATAAACTTATCATTTGTCAAATTTAATTATGAAGGATTGTCTTAAAATATTCTGTTGTCTTGCACAATAAAATTAACTTTTAAAGAAAAATCATTTTAAATATAAAATTTTTAACCCTCAAATTTAAAATTTGGCATTACCTTTGTCTAGAATGTCTATAGTCTATTAGTATTTAAAATATTATTTAAATTATTTAGGTAAGTAGAATTAAAGTAAATTACTGAGTTATAGCAGAAGATTATGGCTAATGCACACACACAACTGGCAACTATCCCTCCAAAAACAGTTTAAATGAGACTTTTACCATGAAAATTCAGTATTACTTTTTAACCAAAAATATCTAAATATCTAAATTTATTTGCAAATTCTGAAGCCATCGTATCCTATTTGTTATTCTTGTAATATATTCTACTCAATATTAATTTAGTAGGCAATTTTTTATTACTATTTGTTTAGTTTTTATGTTTACAATTAATTGCTTTTCTTTATTACTTAAAATTAATATCACTATTATCATTCAACTTTGTGAAAAAAATATACCTTCAATTTATAATCATCATATTTAATTTAAAATAAGCTTTTGATGTTTTCTCCCTTTTACATAAAAATTAATAAAGCAATGTTTGATATCTTGAAAATACAAAAATTTAAGAAAATATACATTCATGTTATCTCATTATTAATAAATCATTCAAGAAAGAGATCAATTTATCTAAATTCAAGTTTAAAAAAAAATAAGAGCAAAGATTATTTAACTATGAGTAACTCTTATTTTACAAAAAGTAAACAAGACAATTGAAATCATCGAATAGCTTTACATTTTTAAAATTAATAATAAGCATCATGAGAGATCTTTTTCATCTATTTATTTATAATTTAGATTAATAAAAGAAAATAATTTATTGGCTACTTCAATAGAAACTAGAATAACAAAATAATCTATTTTTCTTCATAAATTTATTTTTTGAAAATTTTTTACAAAGATAAAAATGTTTACAAAAAGAAACAGATAACTTAATTTCACAAACAAATTTATTTCAATATGTGAAAAAATTAGTTAAGCCTCAAAATTAAAAAATAATATTTTCTTTGCCTATGAATTATTAAAATTTTTTTGTGTAAAAGATAAAAAAAATAATGCCATTGTCACAATCAATTAATGAATTTATACTAAGATTAAGATAAATGAAATTTAAAACATAAAAATTATTTCTTTATGTTTCATAAAACACTTCATAAAATAAATTTAAAAGAATAAATAATACTACAATAAAATTTTTAAAATAAATCAATTATTTTTTTTATTTGATGAGATACAAAACAAATTCAATAAATAATTGTTCAATCATCTCAATTTTGATTAGAATAATAAGAATACATCAATCAAATTTATAAAACTTATCCTTTCATTATTATCCAAAGTAAAATTGAGAAATCAAAATAAAATAATAAGAGATGAAACTTAACAGGAAAACATCAAGAATGAGTAAATGAATTATTCCTAGTTATTAGTACTGAATTTTTTAATACTTGCTAGCAGAATTTTAAACTAAGAAGATTAAGTACGAAAAATAAATAAAACCTATATAGAGTTAATTAGAAATATAATTTAATTAATTTATTTTGTAACAAGAGTTTTTAAGTATTTTTATATTTATTTAGAATTATCAGATAATAAATTTTTGATACTTTTCTTATAGAAAATAAGTAAGTCATATCGTAAGTAAAATAATTTAGATAGGGTAATGAAATCAAGATTAATCAAATAATATATTTGATAAATATTTTCATAAATTTATGAATAAAAAAAAAGAAACAATTAATTTTTTGCTATTTTATTGTTTAACTGAATGAATTTCTTATTTATTAATTGAATTTCAATAATTTTATTCCATAGTAAAAAAATGAGAAAACTAACATCAACTAAAAAGTCTAAAAAGCTTTAGAATTATAATATTTATTTTAACAAATTCTATAAAATAAATTTTATTATATAAAGAAGAAGTTTTTTTTTTTGAAGTTTAAAAGCTTATTAAGTTTGCAAACACGATATGTATTTATGTAGTATATTTATTTTTGAGTAACATAATGTAATCTTTTTAATGTATTTATTTTTAATTAATTCTAATCAAAGTAGTGTACTGATCAAATTTTGACACCTCTAACATTAGCAGATGTTCTGTCACAAAGTTGAGAAATATCAGAGATTTTACCACTTCCAATATCAATAGTAGAGGGACCACCATTGGCATAAACACCAGTGTAGAGACTCTTATCATCATGGAATCTGACTGCATCAGCTTTAGTACCTGCATAAGAAGGACCATTAGAGGCGTTAACCTTTTCTCTAAGGTCTGAAGGAGAAATACCTTTCTTAGCAGCGAATTAGTTAATACCTTCTTCAAATTGTTTGATGTTGATGCATCTAATTGCAGAAGATCCCTTGACTTTGGCAAATACTAAATCGACATCAGTAGCAGTAAGCTTCTTATCAAGTAAGCCACAATCTTTAGCAAATTTGGCAAAAGTCTTGCCATCCATTTCAATTTTACCACCAGTGAATTTTTTAAAGACTCCTTCTAAGCTTGAATTCATTTTTAAGTATTTTAAGTTTTATTTAGTTTTTATAATGTATTTTATTTTTATTTTTTAATTTAATTATACTAAATTTAAAGAGTTCAATTAGCTATATTTAAAACTAAGGCCATGCTAAATATCAAGTAAATTAAAATGCTTGAATTTTGTTAATTATTCAGCAGCTACAGATAGATTTATATCAGTTCAGTAATTAAAGTTATAAATTTAAAAGATCTAATCATTTTAATTAATTTAATTAACAAAAGGTAATAGAACAATTCTTTTTTTCTATTGGTATGATTAATTCGCCATAGGATTTATTATGAGGTTTTAGATCATCAAGTCCAGTAAGTATATTTTTTTCATCTTATAAAAATCCTATTAGCTAATAAAAGTAAATCATTTCAAAATGCATTCATTTAGTTTCTTTGTTTATGTGTTTTCAATATAAATCATATAATAAAGTTTTATTCCAAAAATTTAATTTTACACATTCATAAAAAAAAATAAAATGCCTGCACCAAGCTGATTTCCTTATAATTTAAGAATTATAAAATTTCAAACAAAAGTATAACTTTATTTGTTAAAACTTTCAAACGATCTTTACAGACTAATAAAAAGGGATTTAGAAGATAATTAATGTAAATTAGAATGGCTGGACGCTCTTTCTTGTCAAATAAATAATCAGTTAAAATGTAAATTTTAAATGCTTAGCTTTTAATTTCATTCATCAAATTATTGAAAAAAATTTAATAAATCTATGCAAAAAATAAAGAAACCAAATTGATTTAAGTTAAAAATTTTAATAAAAAATGAAATATTTTTTAAAAAGTTTTGATTTCATAATTGAAATTTATTATGCAGAAAGGTTGAAAGCCTTTTTTAAAATGAAATATTTAGACAAAAAATAACATGAAAAAAATACAAAATTAAGAATTTTATGCTCATAATAAAGAAATCTAAATCATTATTTTATCATTTGAAATTTTATTTTAGAATAAAAAATTTTCATTTTCTAGATTTATTAAAGCAAATTTGAAATTTATTTTTCAAAATTTATTTTTGGATTTAAAACAATGAAATGTTTATTGATTCTAAATTTAATTTATTTTTTCTATTAATATTTTACTTTAAGTTTTTTTAAAAACAATAATTAAATTCTACTTATATTTTGGTTTTTTAATATTAAAAAGTCAGCAAAATATTTTTTTAATATTTTTAATATGTAGCTTTGTCTTAAGTTTTTTGACATTTGATCACATATAAAAAATGAAATCTACAATAAAGTTATAGTTCTCAGAATATCTTTTTTTATTTACAGATTATTGATTATTTTATTGGTAAAATTTTGTAGTATTTAAGATCTACAAAAATAGTACTACTTATTAAGATTGAGGTAATTGAAAGGTTATGAATATTAATTATTCAAATGGTACAAAACAAATAAGTAAGAGTTACAATAAAGTGTTGAATAAATGTTTATAATGTAATTCAGTTAATATAAAGTGAAGTATAGTTTATCATTTCTTGACACCTCTAACATCAGCACCAGTTCTGTCACAGAGTTAGGAGATATCAGAAATCTTTCCATTTCCAATGTCAACAGTAGAGGGACCACCGTTGGCATAGACACCAGTATAAAGACTCTTGTCATCATGGAATTTGACGGCATCAGCTTTGGTACCAGTGAAAGTGGGACCACCAGCTGAAGTAACCTTTTCTTTAATTTAGTCAACAGTGACACCCTTCTTGGCAGCCATTTATTCAAGACCCTTTTCAAATTAAGCGAAAGTAATAGTTCTAACAGCAGAAGAGGTCTTAACCTTAGCGAAGATAAGATCAATATCAGTGGCAGTGAGCTTCTTATCAAGTAAACCGCAATCCTTGGCGAATTTAGCGAAAGTCTTGCCATCCATATCAGCCTTGTTGGCAGTGAATTTCTTGAAAACACCTTCTAAACTAGCTTGCATTTTTGTTGATTAATTTGTTATTTTGATATTTATTTTGTTTAATAAAAATTTTTTTGATTATAAAAATTATATTTTAGAAAAAGATTGCATCAGATATAAAGGCAGATTCCTATCAACTTTGATTAACTTCGATAAATTTTATCGACCAGTTATCAATAATTAGAACATCTAATTAATTTATAATTTTTTGATGAGATGGGGAAAGAAGCTTTACCCAAAGATTAATCCTGATATGCTTGAATTTTATTATCTCTTCAATAAAAGTCACTCATTTGTTTTATTAATGCTGGATTAAAAATAAAATTTGATCAAGAGTATTTATCTCATTCATTTAATTTACCGTTCTAATTGTTCTTGTAAAATAAAGATTCACTGGTTTTTTTTGTCATTCAAGCTAAATAGACTACAGTATTCCTTTTTAGAAGCTTGAAAAAATGAAACAATATCTAAAAAGTGAATGAAAGGTAATTTAACTTTATTCTGTTCATTAATTCCATTTATTTTAGCTTCTTTTATTTATGGTTATACTATTTCTATGATAAAATGATATAAACTTTGTTGATTTATTGAAATAAAAATAAAAATAAGTAGGATTATTATAATTTCTATTGATTTTGTGGAAAATATCTTCCAATTATCTCTTCAAAATAAAACCACTTCCTATTATTAACAATTTTTTTGTTTTACATATGTAAAATATGCAAATTTTTGTTACTTAAAGCAACTGTCCAATGTAAATTAAAATGTTCACTATCCCTTAGTTAAGGTAGCAGCTTAAATACAGATAATTGGCTAGCTTTATCAAAATAATAAGGGGATTTGCCAATTTAGATTAGTTTTTTGGATTTAATAATTTCTATTATTGAAAACATAAAAGATTAAAACATAATAGTATAAATGGGAGAGTTTGAAATGGGTTTAATATTATTTAAAGGTTTTATAAAATGTAGCAGGTACTATAACCTTAAAATTAAAACTCCTTTTCAAATCTCTTAATAGTTTAGATTCTTTTGTACATTTTAAAAGTAGCTTTTAAACCATATCAAACCCCAAAAGAAAATGAATAGTTTAAATTGTAAAAAATATTTTAAACTGTTTTGTTTTCTTTAGGTTGCCATAAATAGCTTTATTATTTTCAATCTATAACTTAAAGAAAGTATTTTATTTATGGAATATGCCATTTCATGAAAAGTTTATATCCTTTGAATGAGTACAATATTATTTAGCATTATACATCAAAGACTTTAATTAGATTAGTCCAGTTAAATTTTTCTATACAACATTCAAAATTCTGTTTCTCTGAAATATCCATATTTAAACTATAAAAATCATGATTTTTGGTGAAAAATGGAAAGAAAATGCAAATATAAATGCAAATACATATGTAGTCTTATCGAAAAATTAAAAAATAAAACAATATCTTAAAATAATACCTATGAGCATTATTGTTAATAAATAAATAATTCGTTGTTTGATTTTACTGGCATTATAAAGATTAGATTAGTATGTGTATATTATTTAATTCAGCTTTAGAGATATTAATAATTTTTGATGTAAATTAAAAAGTGTATGTTACGTGTTATTAAGTGGAAAAAATAATGCTATTAATTTATAATTAATTTTATGATTCCCTCATAAGCTATACGAATTTTTATTGTAACAAATCCTAAAAGGATGTTGAGAGTAGGTTTATTTTATAGATATTTATTATGAAAATATTTTATAATATTCAGAAATAATAGAAAATTTTAATCAAAAAGCATTAAAATATTCGAGCATTTTTTTATTGTTTATTTATTAAACTAAGATAAGGAGTAAATGAAAATATACTTTTCTCATTATTTTCTAAGTAGATAAAGGTTTTTGCAAATAATAAATAAATATTCATCTAAATATTTGTCGTTTTAACTAAGCGATTTTCAAAATTAATAAATAGTAAAAATTGAATATGTGTTTCATGCATTTAAACAAAGAAATATATAATTGAGTGTAAAATATAAATATATTGGACTATAATATGGTAAATGTAATATTATTATTAAAAATAAAGGTATTGACATGGATGAGACATCCAATTAGAAGTTTATTAAAACACTGGTTAAAAATAAATAAATTTTTATTGGTTTGTTTGTATCAGAGAGAGAAATAATATTTATTTTCAATTGAGACCATCAATAAATTAGTAATTGGTTGATATTTATTTATTAAGGTCTTCTTGTTTTCTTGAAAAAGAGTGGTGTTAAGAATAACTGAACCAAAAGTATTTGTGTGACTCTTATTAAAGTTTTGTTTTTTTTATGCAAATGATTATGGTTTTTAGTTTTGATGAGATAAATAAATTCTTATGGATCTTTCTATTTGTTGGTTATTATAATTAATTTTATGATCATTCATCCAAACCTGATTTCTTTTTTGTTTTATCTTTCGTTACATTTATATAAATAGATTAATATTGATATCAATTTTCTCAAACCAGCTACTTAGCATTCATTTTGTCAAAAATACTCAAGAATTTATTTAAAGAAAGAAACTATGTTGACCTTTTCACAATTATTTTATGAGTTGAATGAGTTATTAATTTTTTGTTTGAAATAAACCTTCATTTTTGTTTTAAATTAAACATTTTATTTCAATTTTGATGAACTTTTGTGAATGGCTCAATGGAAATATTCAAGATTGAGCTTTCTCTAAAAGCTGGCAAGCCTGTAATGTCTTCCTTTTGCAAGGTATCATTCAATTTTTTTGAGCTGCTTTCATAGTTTATTTATCTCTTTCCTTAATAATTATTTTCTACTTATTATTTCTTATTTAAATTTTTGGAAATTGCATAATAATCTTTGAAATTTTATCCTCCATTCATAAATGTCACTTGAGATATATCAGAGGTTTATTAATCTAGGTTATTAATAGCGGCTTTGAAGCAATTTGGATAATTTTAGTTGCTTGGCTGCATGTAGTTATCTTTAATTTCATGTTTTTCAATTTTTTCATCAGCAGGGATCTCACAATTATTATAGTCATTATTTATTTCAGCATCGCAACTATTGTATTCACTGCTAAATTTGCTGCTGTTTGAGCTTGAAGAGGATAAATTATTTTAATTGGAGAAAAACTAGTTGAATAACCCTTATTTCGGGGTTTTCACTGTGTTTTTAGGTGCTTCTATGTCTTAGGCTAAATGTAAATTGGGTATTCCAGGCAGCTTTTCTAATATTTTGATATTTTGATTAGAAATTTGATTGGGAGTACTCAAATTAGGAATATCTTTTTAGATAGATTATTATGAAATCAATTTTATCTACTTTTGCTGCTGTGAAGCACTCTGCTAAGAAATAAAATGGCAGGTTACTTACTAGCTAGAATTTTACTAAGGTAATTGTTATTGATTACTTTGTTCTGATGTTTACTTTTTTAATTCATATTTTTATACATTTTCTTGTTAAGAAGTGCTATTTTATAGTTATGAAATTTCATGAACAAATGATTTATTTTTATCTTAAATATGAGAAGGATATTTTTGAATATAAGCTGAGCCTGATTCTTCGTTTTCATGATTTAAATCACCAAACTATAGAGTTCTTTGTTTCATAAAATGAAGAGTATTTTTCTTATTAAAACGCCTAGTATTATCATATTTGTGCAGAAGTTATTCAGGATTTTAGTAAGACAATTACTTTTTAGGAGAGTTTGAATTTTAAAATTTATTGTCTTAAATTTTTATTTCTTAAATGTCATTTTCATTCAATTCAATACTCTCTGCAGGTGAAATATTTTAGAGTCCATTCAAAAACATATTATTATCTTACTTTCTTTTAGGAGAGTGATTGATGCTATTAATGACAGATAAATTACTTCTTTTACCATATCCGTTAGGTGAATAAGTAGGAGAGTCTTGTTAAAAGTACATTTTCTTTGATTCATCAAGCATTTCTATCAACTTTTAATCAAGGGAATCCAATTATTTACCTTTCTGTATAATTTACTAATAAGCAAGCATAGCCTCTGATGCTTTACTAATATAATTTTTATCATTGAAAAACATTTAACGAGCCCATGCCTGATTCAATGTATATTTCTCACATTCTTCTTGCTATTATTCAGGGTCTAATCTTACTATAGGTCTAGGAAGATATTCAAATATTTTTCTTTAATTTTCATTGAGAAATAGCATCTTTAACTTGTCTACTTCAATCAATTTCTTCATTATAAAAACAATATCCAATCTTTCATTTACTTTCCTCATAGAAAATTTTATTTACTTATTCTTAACTTCATTTTTTAGACCTAAAAAATATTTTATATAATCCCACAATTTCATACTTAAGGTTTTCTCATTTGATTTGAACAACTTTTTAAATACAGCATCTGGATCTTCTTTTTTATGGGCACCAAGCATTGTACTAGCCTTCATGCAATCCTCTGGTTTCATAGAGTGTTAGCTGACAAAACTTTTAAGCATTGTTCTAACTAGCTTCACTTTATCTTTTTGTAAACTTAATTAATTTTATGTATGTATAGGTGACATACTCTTTCTACTAGGTAACCCATTGACAGAAAGATCATTCAGACTTTAATTTTTTCTTCTAGCTATTTTCAGCAAACTTAGTTAATTCATTTTATTGATGCTAGTATTTTTTTAAACAGTTGGAAAGATCTATGGATGATTATTCACATTGCTGTAATTTGTAGTTAAAATAGGTTAAACCACTGTTGTATTTAAACTTTCTGTATAAGTTACAGGAGGGCCATCTTTCAAATTATTTTTTGTGTTAATCTGAGAGAATTACTTAGAGTTATTCCTCATAAAATTTAATTATATTTAATTACATTAGTTTTCATTCAAATTAGATTTGGTATTTCTTAAATCATTTCTACTAAATCCTTTAGAAAGCTTTATTTCTTCATTTTTTTCTTGGTTTTCTTCCTCCTCTTGTTCTTCGATTCCTTCAAAATTAAATAGACGATTCACTAACTCTGTTTTCAAAGACAATTTTGAAATAGGATTTGCTAATAAAAACCCTGCTATCAATAAAGCCTTTATAAAACCTCCAATAGTAGCCATTAATTCTGTGACTTTCATATATTTTCTCTATATTAAAAAAATTCAAGGATTAATTTAAGATTTTCTATACATTTCAAAAAGTCAGCTAGTAAATATCTTAATTTTAAAATTAATAGCCTTTTGTAATTGATTCTTCAAAAATATCTTTGTTCAGATTACAAAAATTAAAAATAATTAATTACAAATTCAATTTAGATAAATCAAAAGGATATTTCCATTCTTTTGCATCAAAGAACTGAAGAATTAGATCAATTTAATTTAAAAATAAATTATGTTCATTTAAATAATTTTTTTACTCTTTTGACAAAAAAAATAATGTATTTATATTTGAAACAAACAAGACAAAATAGTCAGAAATTGTTCACTTATTAACATCTTTTATCTAAAAATAGCACTTTGAGTTAAATTTGAAAAAAAATAATCAGCCTTTTTTAAGTCTTGAACAAATGTTTAATTTTTCAAACTTTTAATGAATTAAAGTAAATAGATTCTTTTTTTTATTTAAATGTGAAAAAAGGTTTGATTTATTAGAAAATTAGATACTATGAAAAGAGTAAAACCAATTAAGAAGTTTTATATTGAAAAGAGTGCTAAATTGTGTTTAAAACTCATAAATTTTAATTAATTACAACTTTTTATTATGATTTTAAAAAGTATAAAATTCTAAATTAATTTACTTTATAAATGATAAGCTTTGGATCTGTTTCTGTTTGAATTACCAATAAAGTATTTTCAGAAGCTTTTTAAGTAGTTACTGAATAACTTTTAAAAGAGAAAAAATTTTCATTTTCCAAATCTGTCCACAATAAACCAGTATCAGTCTTAATTTATCCATGTTAATTTCTTAATAAAATTGTTTATTAGGAATTTATATCTACTTTTTAGACTACATTTTTACGATATTTAGTCAGAGTGTCTGAGAATTTTTATACATCCATAATTTAATCTGTAAAAAACAGACCTATATATTCAAGTTACTGAATAAGATTAGTGTCTAAAGGCTATTTAAACTATATTTCTATTTTGATAAAATTGTATATTTATGAACCATTCTCTCCTGTTAAGTAGTGATTTAAGACTTCATCATTTTTCATGCACAATAAATTTGTAAGATCAAACTAGCTAAATAACTTTTAGTTGCTAGATTGTTGCATCATTTCAAGTTAATCACAGCTTTAAAATTTTGAAATTTATATTTAATTTACTATTTTAAAATCTCTTTAGTCTACTATAAAACCTGTAACTTCAAAAGAATCCTACCAATTTTCAATTAATTAGAGGTTTTTATCAAGGGCTCCTAAAGCAAAAACAATACCAGAAGACTTGTAGGTTGCTCTTTCAGCTTCTGAATTGGTTTAGCTGTTGTTATCTTCTATGGATAGATCTCTTTCTAGCTATTCAATTGTAATAATACTGGGATTTTACCTTAGAAGTATCTCCAACCCAAGTATAGTTAGCATAGATAAAGAAAACAAAAATATAATTAGAGTCCAAAATCCGCCCCAAGGGGTCTTGTGAACTTTCTTTTTTTCAAAACAAAGATCTATTGGTACTCCAAAGGTATCTATTTTGCGAAGATAATTTAACCCCATTCTCTTTGCTTAGAGAACGTATTTGAAACAGTTGAACGAATTCGTTGTTTAGTAGAAATTGAATTATTATAATCTAGATAAGCGATTAATGGCTGCTTTTTTATTAAACTTTGAGTCGATCTGTATGATGCTTTGGGGATTAATATATGATAGCTGTTTGTTATTCAATCAATGTTTAGCTTCTCTTTAGTTAGTATATAAAGTTTCCTTATTAATATACCTTTGGTATCTAAAGTTTAATTTAATTTATCCTAATTAATTTAATAATATTGTAAAGATTTTTTTTTTGTTTATCAAGTTAAATCTTCTAATGACATACGAATGATCAAAATTTAATATTTTTTTTACTTTTTTATGCAATTTAAATTGCATAAAGCTAATTCTTATTTCTATTTATTACTCAAAATTAAAAGGCTATTTACTTTTCCTCCACTTTTGAAAATACTTTGGGTTTTTAACATAAAAAAATCTATTTATCTGGGCCAGTAAAATTAAATTTCAAATAGATATTCGTTTTTTTTATTTAAAAATTCATACTTAAATCAAAAAATAGAAGTAATTAACGATATGGTTAAGCATATTTGTGTATTTGTGTGTAGCTTAATTCTAAAAACATAAATTGGAATGAATTTCTTTCTCAACCTTATCAGATAAGTATTATGAATAATTTTATGGTCTATAATGTTTAAATTAAGATAGTAATTAGTGTAAGGATTATTCAAATTATCAAAATTGGATAAACTGATTTCAGATATTAGATTTGTTTTGTTCACACATAATACGAACTTAGAGTATTATCTATTGATATGATATACGTAATAAGACTTTTAAACAATTTAATTTCCTAAATATTTTGATAATCATCTATACCATTCTTAAAAGAAGACGAGTATCATTTCCTTGAACTCACTTCTATTCCATAAATATGCACAAAATACAAGTACCTAGACCTTTAAATTGTGTAAGTAACTCAATATTTATATTTAAGTCTGAGAAAATAAACAAATTAAATGGCAATCAATCAATTCCTCAAATTAAAGACAAATTTATTTTGTCATGTTACTATTTGGCAAGATAGAACAATAAATTTAAGTATATGTAAGTCTATGAGCCGAATATAAAGAATTACTCAAATTTACAATCCTGAAATCGTAGTGTCGTTTTTTACCATAAATTTCTATTATTTCATCTATTTCCCAAAGTAAGAAACATTCTAGTCTAGAATACCTACGGAATTTAAATGACATCATTCTTTAAGACTATAATTTCTAATTTTGTTTTTCTAGATTATCTAATATAATATTAATTTACAGTAATTCCTTTCTTTACTAGACATTAAATTTCGCGTTAGCAGGGTGGCGAAGTGGAATCGCGTTGGGCTCATAACTCAAAGGTCGGAGGATCGAAACCTCTCTCTGCTAAAATTTTTTTCTTTTTTTAATTAATTAATTAATTATTGCACCATGATTAAAATTTTTTTTTCCTCTTAATGACGCAATAGATGATAAAAATATTGAACAAATTTTATTTAAAAAGTAGATTTGTATTAAATGTATCACAATATCTGAATAGCCAAACTTTAAATGCCCAATAAATTTGTAGTTAAGTTAAATTGATATTAGTAAAATACATAAAAAATAACAAATTATTTATACCTAATTTAGATCTCGATTATATTTTAGTCAAAAATGTGCTTGAAGATTTATTGGTATCATATTTTTATTAAGCTATTCATTTTTCTTTTTTAAAAATCTAAATTTTCATATTTCTAATCACAACTTAAATTAATTATTTTTAAATCTTAAAACAGATAAACTATAATAAAATAAAAATAAATATTGTTTAAAAATAAATAAAACAAAAATATTAAAATTCTATTATTATTTTCAAATAAAAATTAATAATCTTCCTTAGTTTAATTACAAATTATTTTCTCCTGAATAGTATTTAATCAAAAAATAAATAAGGAAGAGATTTATGCAAAATCTTTAGTAAAATAATGGGGTTGAGCTAATAATCGAAATACCACTTATACATATAATGTCGTGTTTATTTACAAAATTGAAAAAATATCTTTTTTAAGAAACAAAAATAAATAAAGTAATTTTTATTTTAAAAAAATATAAACTTAATTTTTTAGATAAACATTATATTCAAAAAAAACTTGAAGAAATTAATTTAAAAGAGAAAAACTAAAATAAAATTAAAATAAACTATTTTTGAAAGATTGTTGGTATTAAAATTCATCAATTATTTATTTTTAAAAAATAATTTTTCTTTTCATTAAAAATTTATCATATTATCTAGTTATTTAAAAAATCAGTAATGTTTGTGTAAGATATTATATTCAAAATAATGTTTTATTCTTTTTTATTCTAGTCCTTTATCAATAGATTATATCTTTGATAGATTAATATTAAATTTAAAATTACAATTTAATTATTTATGCTGTTTTTTTTTTTTAATATTAAAATAAATACATCTATCTATTTTGAATTAAATGATAAATGATCATCAATATTAATTTTATGCTGTTATTTATTAATTTTAAGCCATGTAAAAGGTTTATTTGATAAGAAGAAAACAATTTGGTTTTATATGACAAATGATAAAACTATTTTATTTTTATATTATTTTGAATGTCTATAAATAAAATTTGTTAACTTTTTATGTGTAAATGATAATATATTTTTTTTAATTTTTAGTGTCAATTGTGCTTTGATTTTTATAAAATGCAAAAGTTTTTTTCACAAAATTAGAATTTATAGATGAATGTGTTTTGTTTTTAAATTATCAAAGATAGACTGATGATTCATGATATTGAAATTTTTCAATTAATTTGAAAATTTTTGATAAAGATTCATTATTTTGACAAAATAAAATGTGCTTTAAAACGAAATTTCAAAAAATGAATGATTATAAACTATTATAATGATTAAATTTCATGGTCAGGAAGGATAAAGAATTTCTAAAAATTGTAAAATAAAATCATAATAAAAAATTTAATTGAAATAAAAGTAAAGGAATCAAAGCATTAACCTTAATTGATTGACGCAGACTAAATAAACATAAAAATAGGCAACTTTTTAGGGAGAAGAAGCAATAAATATCAGGAAAGTCATCATACATATAAGCTGATCTTCAATTTCATTTAAATGAACTTAAAAAATGATCATGAAGATTCTTTGATCAAGGAGTTAATTTCAAAAGTAAGTTAATAACAGCTTAATTAAGTAATCAATGTCCTTTCTCTACCTCCTCCAGATCTTACAACATTCGTCAGCATGCTTCTTAAGGATTTTTCAAATGATCAAGAAGTACTAAATCTTATGTCATTTGCTGTAAAAAGTATACAATTAATTAACTAGTTTCCATAGCTTTACATTGAGATAATTAATCAGAATTTAAGATAATCAATCTATAACATCATCTTAAATGAATAAAATGATCATTCATAATTGATTATTTTCTACCTATAGAATAAAACTATATACTTATTAAAATAATAGAATGTCCACCATATAAAAGTGATGTGAAATATGAAAATGAATACAGATTGTTAAAAAATAAAAATGAGTAGCTTATAAAGTAGTGTTATCAATTAATTTTGAGTAAAGACTAACTTTAATAGAGACTCCAATAATTAGAGGTAATTAATACTTATAATATTTTACAGGTGACCTCAAATTAAATATTAATTAAAATAACCTGATTTCATTTTGAACTCAAATACTCTTCAATAATAATATTGTTTTTCTTATGTTTGTTAGTCAAAAGTCAGATTGAAATATTATGAGGCATTGTATTATGAATTATAAGAATAAATTAATTCAAACTAAGTTAATGATATGCTTTAACTAGTTGAGGCCTTTAAATATATTCAAAGCATGGCTAGTAATCCTCAAAATATGTAAGAATTGCTCCAAATTCATATTTTTAAACATTTTTTTCTATCTAATCAGGACACAGAATTTCTTGAAAAAATAAGAAATTACTTAAAATAATTAGACAATCAATTAAAATGCCATTTATAATTCTAATACTTAGAAATCTGACCAAACAAATAGTTTTATAACTCCAATTGTAAATTTATTTATTCTTAATAACAATTTTTGTTTAATTTTGTTTTTAATTGTCAGAAAAAGCCATAGATATAAAATAATTCATATTAGTAATCACAATAAAGTTAAAACGATCATAAAAATGATTTAACTATTTAAAGCCAACATCAGCAGAATAATTCTTTAAATTAACAAATAAACTTATTTAATCACGAAACTGTAAATATCTAAAAGTTAAAATATGAACAAATTTAATAAAACACAAATAAGGATAAGCTTTTAAACAGCTTTGAAGTAAATCAAAAAAATATTTAAAGTGGAATTTTATCTAATAATAATTCCTAAAATAATACTAAGATTAGTTTATCTAATGATTAACAACTCAACTAATAACTTTATCATTAGATTAAAGATAATAGCAACAGCTAACTCTTTAATCTATTCTCTTAACTAACACACAATAAATAATTTATAGATAATTTGATTTAAAGTGTATAAAAAAGTAACTTACAAAATGATTGATGAATTAAAAATATTAATTCCTAAAAAAATAATTAATTTATATAAAAATTATAACTTATATTAAATAACTTTTAAATTCTTTACTATGTATATTTATTTTACCTAATTAATTACATTAAAGAAAGTGTACTTCTTTTTGTAATGGCTCATACATATAAAATATATATTTTTAACTTTTAAAATTGAAATTGTAAATTCCTTTTAAAATAATAAATAAAACATAAAATAAATAAAAAGATATATTTATTTGTTCTTATTTCTTTCACTTATTATTTTACTGAAAAATTCTATGGTTATGAAAAATCTTAGGATAACGAGAGACATATTTGCTATAAATACCATAAGATAAAAAGGTTGGTTTATAGCTATCTGAGTTAATCTCAGAAGGGTAATTAATAATATTCAACTAGTCATTAAAAAACATTGATCTTCTGGGTATAAAAGAGGACACTAAAATGTTATTTCTTCTACCTTTTGTAATATGACCTTTACTATCTTTATTATGCTCTGATATTTTTTTGCAGAAAACGTGATTAAAGTTATTATGAGGAAAGAATCTTTTAAATATTTTAATTCTATCAAAATTATTCATAGAAATTTAACTACAATTTAACTCTTCATCAAAAAGCATCTTTGACTACTTAGCAGTACAGGCATAACTTTTTCCATTTTTCTTCAAAATATCTTCAAAAAATTATAAGATATCCTATTAGTTGTATTTATTGGATAATGTAGAAATCATTTGAGAAGCAGGCATGTTTAATATTTACATACTTTTACTATTTGAATTGCTTTCATTTTGCTCATTTTAATAAAAATTAAAGTTAAAATTTTTTTATGATAGGTTTGACTTATTTTGTAGAGGTGAAAAAGAATTTAAATTGACGTCGTTTAATGAATGAGATAAATGGCTATTTGAATCTTCTAAATGATTCATATTATTGTATGATGATATTGAATTTTAACTTATCTGATAGACTAAATTTTTTAAAATACTTCCATTCAAAAAATTTAACATTTCAATTGTACTTTTTGATTATTAATCATGGAATTCTTTTATTTTCGTAAGCCCTCTGGCTGTTTTTCTGTAGCTTGAAGAACTCTGAATTGGGTTTATTGTTTCTTCATCACTAAGATTAGCTAAATAAATGTCCTCAGAGCTTAGCTTTTTTTTAGAAGAATTATTTTTTTATTTTGAGCCATTCTTTTCAATTTTTTTAACCTTTTACTTCTATTCTAAAGAGTTTAAATTTGATGACAATCTTGCATTCGAAATGGATTTTTGCACTTAAATT
The DNA here is from genome assembly GCA_000231825.2 of Tetrahymena elliotti 4EA. Lineage (NCBI taxonomy): Eukaryota > Ciliophora > Oligohymenophorea > Hymenostomatida > Tetrahymenidae > Tetrahymena > Tetrahymena elliotti. Next base: position 132,587 of record JH720321.1, read on the forward strand.
GAACTTTTGATGTTTGTAAATGAATTATTTAGTTAATCATTGCTCATTTCTATTTAATGTTCTTCTTCTAACTTAACATCATTTTCTATATCTGGATTTTATTCTTTGAATATTGTACTTTTCTATGGATTAAAATCAGATCCTAAATTTTAGATTGACTTTTAAGATTATGCAAATCTAAAAATTTCATTTTCAAAATGTGATTCTTAAAAATTGTGATTTTGGAAAATAGAATTTTTATTTTATCTTTCACTAATTTTTTACTATATTGTAGATTTTTGCTTATCTCCATGAAATTTAATATCTTTTTTATCTAAAATATAAGAAGATTATTATGATTGATCTAAAAATTCTGATGACTCATCCGAAGAAGTTTAGTAGTCTTCATCTTAATTATCAATATTATTTTGAGATTACTAAAAATCTACATATGTATTATTAAAGTATTTCTCAGCTTAAGTATTAAAGTGTCTTAATTATTTCTTTAATTTTTTGCAAATTTCTGCATTCTTCTATGCAACATATCTATTATTATTATCGTCATCATAATTTATTATTTTTTAAATAAAAAGAAAATATTTTTATTTTACTTTGGACTTTGCTTTTTCTTTCTTCTTTCTGTTTTTTATCTGTTTTGAAAGATGCTGAAATTGTATCTTAGATTCTAAAATTGAGTATCAAATTTTTGATGTATTGTAGGACAATCATATGCTATATGTCCTTGCTATTTGCAGATATAACATTCTAAAGATATACAGTTGAGGTTTTTTTGCACTTTTATCAATTCTTCTATCATTTTAAATCTTTCAAAACCTTCACTGTTTTCTTTTAAAATTTTAATGAATTTATCTCTATCTATTTTATATAATGTTGATAGATTTAAACTACGAGCACAAGCTTTACGAGCTAAACCTGAAAAAAAAGATATTTCTCCAAAAAAATCCTTCTTCTTTAACTGCTTAAATACATGGAAAGAATTATTTCTATTTAATTTACTTAGAATAAAACTGCAATTCGGTGGAGTTAATTGATATATTTCAATAACACCACTTTCTATCAGATAAATAGATTGATCTTAGCTGTCTCCTTGCTCAAATATTATTTCATTAGGAGATATTTGAATTTCTTCCATTATAAAAGCCAATTTAATCAACGTTTATTCTGAAAAGTTAAATTAAAATATTGAATATGTCTTTAAAATTCTTTAGTTAATCTCAACAGTGATTTCATCTCTTAGCTTTTTAGTTAATCTTTTTAAAATATTACTTTCTGCTTATAAATTTCTATCTTTCTACTCATTAGACAAAAACTAAAGATAATGCCTAACTCTACTTTATAGTGGTATGTTAACATTTTTCCTATTTAAATATCTTTAATTTAATCTTAAAATCTTTTATTTTTATTAAATTTAAATTTACCTCTAAATAGTTGTAATATTGTCATTCAACTCTTTAGAAGACTTTTCTATTTCTTAAAGAATGAAGCCAATACTATTAATCGAATATGCAAACATGCAACTAAATAAAATCATTGCAAAAAGTATAAAAATTGCCTCAACATAATTAGTTGCAGCAATATCTCCATATCCAACTTATAAATTCAATTAAAAATTTTTCAAAAAACTAAAATAAAAAAGATTTTATTAATACCTGTTGTCATTGTTGTGATGGCCCAATACATTGAGTATGCATATTTTTCTATATAATTCTCATCTTTTAAATTATACTTTTATAGCCAAGAAATTTAGTAGCCATTTTACACTTCATAATTTCCTATGAAATACCAACACAAACTTGCTATTTTTTCAAATTAAAAAGATGAAATATTTAAAAATAAATTTTTAAGAGTTTTTTAATAAAAGTTAAAAAAAGAAAATTTACCTATGTGAGCTACAGAAAATACGTTAATGAGCTGATTGCATAACCTGATCAAATGTTTTTGATTTTCTGTTAAGTTAAATACAAAATATAATCTATTTCGTTTTTCTTAACAACCGTTTAGCTTAGAGAAAAGTAGTAGATTTATTAAAAAGATAATCATATCATTGTTTTAATTATAAACCAAATTTTTATTGAAAATTAATCTCCATCCTATAATAAACAGACAAAGTACATCAGTAATAAATACACTTGAACTAATATACTTCCAAGCAATTTTTTTTCTCTTAACAACAATTACATCTTTATCAAAATAGGATGTGTTGAAATTCACAAAAATATCAAACAAAATTAAAAAGAAAGCAAACTCAAAGTAAAATTAAGCTTACTTACTATCTTATTGATTAGAGCAGAAAAACAGCAATATCGAGAAGGAATATAAAAAAGAGTAAATAAAAATAATTTAAAAAAAGTCCCAATAAATCCTAAAAGTATCAATAGGCATAAATAAAGGTGGTAAGGGAATTTTACAATACTATACAATATTCATAAAGAGTGCTGCAGACAAAGTTCTTAACTTATTTTCTTCATGCGCTTAATTAACATAAGAAACGTCCTATAATAATTAACACTATTTATCTTCTAAGTGTTGTGGAAGTCTCCTATTTTACTTCAAGGTTTTTAAGATAGTAATAAAATGTTTAATATGCTAGTTAATTCTCTCTACTCTATTAGCTGATTTCCTTATGACTTTGCTAATAATCTTAGCTGCCTTTAGATAGTTATTGACACTTACAATTTATGATTCTTGAATTTATTTGATGCTAATTTTTTATATATTTTTTGTTGAGTAACTTTATTCCATCATTTTTACTGAGCAAATATTGTTAGTTTCAATATTATTACTTTCATTTTTCTTGTTACTATCACTCATTTTAAAGATTACTTATTTAGATTTAAAAGATTTTTAAGACTCTAAAGAACTACTTTTTTCTTCTTCCTTAAAACAAACTTATCTTTCTTTCTTTTGTGTCACAATTTATATTTTTTCATCAGTTTTCTATTTTGAAAGACTATCTCTGACTCTGGCTTACTAAACTAAATTAGCATTCCCTTCATGCTTTTAACCAAGAGAACTCCTCATAGAGTTCTATTCATGTACTTCAAGGTTACTTTTATTGGATACCTATTCTGAATTCTTAACATCTTCATTACAGCTTCTTAAAGAAGAAACCCTTTTTGATTAGATAAAACTTGTTTAACAATCTATTAAAGATAAGTTAAAACTATCATCATCTCCCTTTAAGTGATACTATTCACTTTCATCAAATATCTTCCTTTGTATAGATTTATTATTAAATGATTCAGTATCGCAAGGTAGAGCTTTTAAATTTTTCATCTACTCTCAATATTTTTTTTCTTAATTAATTTATGTTTATCAATCCTAATTCTTTTTTAACAAATATAAAGGTTCAAGGAATTCACTATTAATAAACATACATAAATAGGAAAATTTATTTATGCTAAAGCTATGAATGATTATTAAGCTATTTCCAAAACACTAATTTAATCAACTTTTAATTTATTTAACTTGTTGATTTTTTATTTTTTTCATTTATTAATATTTATGAACTACCAAAATTCAGCAAATAACTGAAATAAAATTTCTATTAAATTTAAAAAGCTTCTACAATTATTTTAACGCTTTTTTAATCAATAAATTTCATTTTTTCTATCAAAAATATGCTTTATTTTTTAAGGTTTGTTGCACTTTTTTCTGAATATATTTTTTTTAGAATTGCAAAATATTAATATTATTAACATTTTTAAATTATATTTGATAAGAGAGCAACATAATTCAACCAATAAATTAAATAGCGCTTATAAGTAGGAAAAAGTTGTATAAATATTAAAATATGTATCAAATTTATTTTTTATCAAAGTTAAACCTAATTATTTCTTTTTATGATAATAAGATCACTTTTCAAATTTGCAAATTTTATTTTTTATTTTTTACTCCATTAATTTCTTAATTATCTTTTTTTAGAATTGCCAAATTTTAATACAATAATGAATATTATAATTACATTTGAGAGCAACATAATTCAATCAATAAATTAAATAATACTTTATGTAGCTTTCAAAACTTTAACAATTAATATTAAAATTTGAAAGTATGCAATTTTTATTTTATCAAAAATAAACCAAGTATTTTCTTAAATTACAAAATTAAAATCTACAAATTATTTTTTTTAATGCATAAACTTCGTTTTTTCAGTCAAAATAAATTTAGTATTGTATTTTGCACATACATTATGTATTCTTTTAAGAGAAATATATTCAACCAATAAATCTATTATAAATAAATGTGCTTTAAAAATAATCATAAAATTAATTTATCTATTTAAACATCTGAATTTATTTTTTTTCCAATACAAATAAACTTTCTATTTTTAGAAATGTAAATTATTTACTTATCAAAATTAAAAACATTATCACTCAAATAATAAATTAAAGGGAATATTCAACTTAATTTAAAATATTATTAAATCTGTTATTAATTTTTTTAAATTTACAATATTGAATTTAAAAAAAGCTCTTAATTATTCTTTATGTGTGAAGTGATAGTATTTTAAAGCTTTAATTCTTAGACTGAAATAATATTTTATATATTGTTTTTATCTTTATTTTATCAAAAATATTTTTTTAATTTAAAAAAAATCAACTATTTTACTATATTTACATATGATTAAATCAAATTCTAATTTTACTTTAAAATTTTAAGAATTTTCGATATTAAAAATGTTTTAAGAAATTTTTGTCAAAATTTTTTGCTAAAAAATAATAATCTCCTTTGTTTCTCTATTTTAGTGGATTAAATTTTGTAAAATGAGCAATTTAATATATTTAAGAGTTCTATTTATTTACAAAGCTAAGATTTAATGAGTATTCATTTTAAAAAATTATTATCTATCTCTCTATCTATCAATTACTTAATCAACATTATGATATCTTACTTTATAAATCTTTTCTTTTCAATTTGAAGGTTAATCATTAACTAAAAAATTTATTATGATCTTTTTTGCCAATATTATAATAATATCAGTTTTTTAATTATTAAATAGTAATTTTAAATCAAATAACATTTGGCATTTCATTTAATTAACATGGATAGTGAGAATTCAAAGCAAAATAGTTTATCTAATTCTCAAAGTTTGCCTAGCATTCATTAAGGATTGAAAGTTCCTTTCTAAGCTCTCTTAGCTATGAAAGATTTAGAAGAGTTAAAGAAAAAATATGGAGATCAAAGGGGAAATTCTTATCAGCATGTATATTTATTTTTAAATAACACACTTCATATATTACCATTTAAAAATTTAAAAGTAATTAATTCATTTATACTATTACTTAAAAGGGAGGGTTAAAAAGAAAATTAAAATCATTCTCAACTTTCAAAGGCTAGTAGAATGCATTAGATAAGAAATAAGTACCTTCCATCCCTAAAGCGAGAGATAAAAGCTTTATAAATGTCATCAAAAATAGTGAAAACCTTTAAATTTTAGACTAAGATGATTTAAGTTATGAAAATGACAAAGTTGAAGCAGCAAACATACTTAAAAAATAATTAAAGGCTAATGTAGTAAATAGTCCTTAGTTTAAGATTAATGCCAAGTAATTCTACAGTAGAAAGTTTGATAACATATAAGTAATATTTATTTTAACTCTTTCAAAAATCACTTAAAAAATTTTTGTTCTACATGATGATTTAAATCATCAAAAAAGCTCGCTGACCAAATATTTAAAAATGTTTTAAATAATTCTTATATAATATTAAAAGAAATAAACATTAGGAATACACTCGCTTATGCTTGATAGTCGTACAAGACAAATTAGATTTCCTAAGATAACTAAAATGAAAACTGATGATCAATTTCAATCAATTATGGAGAAGTCAATTGTAAATCGTAGAGAAACAGAAGATTTGTTATTAAACATTTCTCGTGTAATTGGTGGCCCAGGTTTAAGTGAGCAAAATTCTTTGATGGAAGATAAATAGAATTTAAATTTTTCATTAAACAAATCTCATCATGATAAGACTTTAATTTTACATAAAAATTAGAGTGAAATTTTATTTTAAAACACACAGCTTTGTTATAGTAATGAAGAAGATGAACACTTTTAGAAATAGCTAGGAAATATAATTAATGACTAATCAAATTAGGAATATTGGGCTGATACTTCTAACATTAAAGATTAAAAATAAAAGAATATTAATTTACAAGCTTTAGAAATCTAAGATATGTCTGCCATTCACAGCAATAGCAAGGTATACAAAAAGGATAGCATAATATCTAATATGCTAACTCCATTTAATAGAAATAGTATTTAACTGCAAGATTAGACACCTTCTCTTTTTAACTAAAAATCGAGAGGATTTAAAGGCAGAAAAAATTTTAGTTAATCTCCAAACAATAATTCAAGTAAATACATGGAGGATAGTATTATTTAAGGATATAACTTAAATGAAGATAGTATAGGAAACGATTTCAATGATTTGTTTCACTCGCAGAATAATAGAGCTATTAATTAAACATTTGAAGATGATTTTTGTGATCCAACTTTAATGATTGAACCTCTTGAAGAGCAGGAAGCAAATATTTTAAATATTAATATCCCACATAAGAATAACTTTAGAATTGAACCATTAGATTAATATGATGAATATGCATTGCAAGATACCAACTTTAAAGAAATGCTTGCTACAGGTCCTCAATAAGCAATGTCTCGTTGGTAAGATAAAAGTGGAAAGGTTTATTGGAAAAACTGTATTGTATTAGAATATGATGAATAAACCAAATTCTTTACAATTCAATGGAGCAACATATAAAAAGCTAAATATAAAAAGGTTAAGAGGCTCAACCTCATGTTTTACTTTGATGATCCTGCTGAGTATAAAAAGAGGTATCTTTATATATATATATTTTTTTTTTTTTGAAATAGTTGTTCAAAAACTATTTTTGATTGAACTTTAATTTATTTAAATAAATATCTGATCTTTTTTTATCTATTTTTGATTGTTTTTTATTAATTTTTCCTTAAAAGATATCGTGCAGCAGTCAAAAAGAGAGAGGAGTTTTTGCTAAATTAATAGTTGACTAAACATATTGATTAGAAGTAAGGATAAGAGGCTATTATTTTACCTATTGATAGCTTGAGCTAAACAATTGACATAATTTTGGAAGGTCATTAGAATTAGGTTGAGAAAAAAGAAAAGATAATGACAGAAGTTATAGGTCTTTATAAATTTTAATTAGTTAAATTTGATACTGAATTTGAGTCTGTACAATATGATGTAAACACTTACTACTAAAAGTTTTTACCTTACCTTAGTGCAAATAATTTTGTAAATAAACTTCCTTTGAAAGACAAAGAAAAATTTGAATTTCATGAGGTAGGATAAGATTCAAGCTCTTAAAGCTAACAAGTAATTAGATATATAACAAACAAACCTCATTTAGTTTAGGATAAAAACAATTTAAAAATTTATAGTTGGATAGATATTAATAATAAAAATAAATTAAGTGTTTAAGAATTAGCTTCTCTTTAAATATCATAAGTAATGTTAGGGTTTATCTCAAATATTGAGTATTTAGATTATTTTAAATAGTTCAGGACATTCAAAAAGACTATTTAGGTAATAAACTTAATAAAAATATTATTTTATTTACAAATTTATTTTTAAAATTTAGGCAAGCAGCTTTGAAATAAACAAAAACTACACATCAGAATTTATGAGAGCTATTGAGTAAATTGATAGATTAGCTTACAAAGTTGAGAAAGGAATAGATGAAATGAAAATAGATTTCTAACAGTAACTCTTTGTTGATTCCTCAAAACTTCTTTACTCACTATCTAATAAGCTAATAAAAAATGCTATTGAAAAATCATTCAAAGTATGATTAATAAAAATAATAATAATTTTTAAATAGATTTTTAAAATTAAGAAAAGTGCTGCTTAGTTAATTGAAGAATTTGAGAAGTTTTATGCTTTCTTACCCTTACCAGAAATAGGAATTAAAGTTATCAAAAAGTTGCCTGAATAATTTTTCTTAAAGAGAACTCAATAGAGATAGGTGATGCTTTTAGATTCAGATTAAAAAATTCAGGATAGACTAGTGAAACAATAATTAAATTTTATATCAAGTATTTAATAATAAAGAGAAAGATCTTTTTTTTAATAAAACGATTACAATTAAGCTTAATAATCTCAAATGAATTCTAGAGATAGCAAAGCATAACAAGAAATTATGTTTATTACATAACAGTAAAACTCGAAAAATGCAATTGAATCATCAAGAAAATCTGATATTTAACCCAACTTAAATTTATAAATTTAAACAACTTCAAATGATTAAGGTTAATAATAATAGTAACAGTCGTAGCAATAAATTAGTAAAGGTATTGAGGAAAGCTTTCATGCTATTATTTTTCCTATTTACAAAAATTTATAAAGTCAGGATAGACAAATTATAAATTCAATAGCATAAGCATTGCAAAATTAATTTTTAGAAAATCAAAAGCCTTTGATTCAGCTCAATTTCATTAATCCTAATTTAAATAATCTTCCTCAATTTGCTAAATATGAAATAGAATGGGTTCTGAACAAGGTATTTCTTTTTTTTGACTAAAATATTCCATAAAATAATTTTTTAAAAAAGGAAAATAAAATTGAAAAAAGAAATTATGAACAAAGAAAAAAGTAAAGGAAAAAATATAGAGAAATATTCTACTCTCAACATGAGACCTCAGAAATAGTATTAATTAAGTAGAACATTCAGGAGAAAGAAGATAAGAAATTACATACTCGTGTTAAAAAAGTAACACCCAATCCAAACGAAGACTAAACAGAAAATAAAATAGTAACTTTCTAATTTCTAAAAAACTTTTAATAATAATATCTTAATAATTAAAAGTAGGATGAATTCTAATGTATAACAAAAGGAAGATTTGATTTCATCAATTTTCAATATTTAGTCACAACAACTTCTCCATCACTTAATAACTTAGAAAAATTGATTAAAGAATCTTTTAATATCCCTTTAGATAAAATTACTCAGCTCTATTAAATAGGTAATCTTCTAAATAATTTTTCATATTTTTAATTAATCATTCATTAAAAAATTAAAAAGAAAGAAATCTTTTAGTAAAAAATATTAATCATATTTCTTGAAATTTATTTTGAAGATTTTAATATTGACAAAAAAATTGTTTCACCAAACATTTCAAAGATTAATGAAAATTTTTAATTAATAATTTAATTTCTAACTTTCTCTTGAGTCCATTCAATAATTATTATTTACTTTTAAAAATCAAAATTTTAAAGATTTAACTCATAAAATAAATTATTATATTTAATTGATGACTTTCTAACCCTTTTGAATATTAAAATTAAAAAAATATTAAAATAGGTTCATAAGAATCAATTTTGTATGAATCAGAAGAATTTTAGATAGATATTGAAGCTGTTAAGTCTGCTTTGTAAGAAATTATGCCTTGGAGTTTTTATAGTATTTATGCTTTCTTGGTCCTGATAAACAGCTTTTCTTTTCATTTTACTCAAAAAAGATATTATATTTAAGGTATTTTTATTCACTTGTTCTTCAATATGAAATTAAAGACTATTTTTGTTTTAAAAAGATATTTAGACTGAGTTTGATAAAAAATCTTAAGGTTTATATTTTATATGTGAAGAAATTAACATTTTAGAAAAAGATTTGATGTTTTTCAAAATTGGTTTACCTAACTACTTAAATTTTGGTTTAATTTTACTCAAAACAGAAACACTCAAGCAAGAATTTATATAATTAATTCAATTTTACATAAACTAGTTAAAGAAGAGTATTATTCTTATATCAAGTTATTTCAAATTCATCATTTTAATATTTAAAAAAGTTATATAAGATAAATTGGTTTCTCAACTTTAATCTACAAGATAATAAGTTTAAAATTTCACTGATAAACTTCAAAAAAATCCAGCTAATATTAAAGATTATTCTGAAATTTCTGATTACTTATCAAGCCAAGCAATCTTAGAATAGTACACCGATCTATAGAATTAGATTAATTATATAAATGACCTTATGAAAGTCTCAGATGAATATTCTTTAGAAATTTCTTTTGATACTATTCAAATGCAAGTTGAAAGTAGATCCTGGATTTTATAACTTAGAAACATTGAATAAGAGTAACTAAAAAGGTTACAATAAATTAAGTAAAAAATATTTTAATTTACCTAAATATGATGTCATCATTTTAAATGTCACCTTTTTTTCATATTTTTTTATAAAAAAGACCTAAATTTGAAAAATCTTTAAAAGATAGCATTGTAAATCTTTTAGCTAATTTCGAGCAATAAAAGTAGGTTTCTGAATAATTAAAATAGCAAGGATCTTTAGAAAATATTTTTATCCTTTCTTCATAGACAAAAAATTTAAAGTAATTTTTTTGTATAGTTTGAAGATTAATTTACTAAAAAAATTTTGAAGAATCGAACTTGATGAAATTTACCAAAAGGCTTAAGAATTGAACTAATATGAGCATTATTTAAAAATGAGTCCAATTACAAATTTTAGTGAAATTGAAATATGTTTGAACGATTTAATGAAGTATTATGATTTATGGGATTTTGCAGAAAGGTGGAAACTTAGATATGAAGAGTGGACAACAAGACCTCTAGTTTTTATGGAGTCTAAAGAAGTCGTTGATACTTTGAATGAAGGATTCTAATTATTGCCAGATTTAATTTTAGATTTCAAAGACAATCCATTATTCATAGAAATAATTAACAAATTAGAAGAAGAAATCTAAAAATTCAACGGAGTAATATATTTAAGAATTATTTTCATCTCAAGATGTTTTTTTTATTTTAAAACAGTATACGCATATCATTATTCAATTGAGAGATAATTGCTTTAAATAAAGACATTGGGATGAATTAATAGAAGAAATCCAGAAAAATAAAAACCAATAAGATTTTAGAAAAATAGATTCTGGCTCTGTAACTCTCTAAAGATTAATTGATGAAAATATTTAAAGCTATTCAAGTCATATTAATAAGCTTTACCTAATAGCTTAGTAAGATTACTAAGTAATTTATTCGAAAATTTTTAAAATTTTGTTTTATAATTTAAGATAAAAATAATTTAGTGGATAATTAAAATTTTTATTTATTTGATTTATTCAGAAGGATACTTTAACAAATTAATTTTTTTATTTCAAAGATTGAATTAGAGCTATAAAAGATTGAAGCAATCTTGAAAGAGACATTCTTGAGGACATTCCCTTACTATTTAGATGTTTCTTAGGAGTTCACATTTAAGATTATTAAAAACACCGCCGATGTCATTAAAAATCTATCAGAAGCTAAATTTAGAGCTAATATTTTAATAAAAAATTTAGTAATTATTGCTTGTTATTAAATTATTATTACTTTAACAATTTATATTTTTTAGTCTTTTGCAGATATTTTTAAGAAGAGAATGAATTCTGTTTATAAATTAGCAAGAAATGGCAAGAAAGCAATTAAGATTATCAAGAAAGTTTAAAATTCTTTATTAGATTATGCTCCTCTTTTTGTGTAGTTTTAGTCTTATGAGAATGCTAAAACAAATTAAGTAAATTAATTTAAATATTATTAATATAGACTAATTTAAAATGTTCTTATCTAATTTAAGGGTGATAGATTTTTTTCAAATGACTTGATCAAACTCTTATAATCACTTATTGATGATTTTAGTTAGCATTTTGATGTTTTAACTTTACCAGGGTTAAACCTATTTAACTTATTTTCAGAAACAGAATCATAGGAAAGGTAATCAATTCATGATTTAAAAAGTTTTTAAAGTTTTAATTACAAATAATTATTCAAAGATCTTTCCCTCAAAGTGACGAGTTTAGAAGAAGATTAAAAGAAACCGAAAATTTTAGTAATAAATTAGTTCAAGAAGTAAAAAAAGTACTTACTAGACTAAGATATAAATGTAGTAGATTATATTTTTTAAGTGATGAAAGTATAATTGAGATATTAAGACTATGCAATTAGGTGTCTAATCCTTAGCTTATGATAAATAAACTATTTTTACCTCTCTACTAAGGTTTTAAGTCACTTAAAGTTAATAGTGTTAGTAAAGAAGCTAACATGAATTTGGAAAATGAACAATTTATTATTACAAACTATGCAAACATATTTAACATTGAATCTATTGTAATTTACATAAATTGAACAATATTTTTATTTTTGACATTTTTATAAGTAAAACAAATTAGATGAAATTTTGGTATTAGATGATAAGATAAATATTGATATTTCTAAAGGATTAGAGAATGTTATTGATGGACAAATAAAATTAGAAGAGTCTATGAGATATTTATTAAGAAAATAGTTTCTTAAAAACACATAAACTTTGACTAGATTGGGTTTAGATTATCATGAAATTTACAGATTATTACACCAAAAGAATGAAATAACTTTCTAAATAGCTTATTTGAATATCGATATTTGTTTTTATCATGATCTAACTACTACAATATTAAATAGTGAAGAAAATGATGAAGTGCCAGATCTAAATCTTGGTGACTTCCTTTAAAAAATTAGAATTTATATGCAAAACTTTATAAACAATCAAATTTAAATAGGCCTTTCAAAAGTAATTTTATTAATTTTTATTATTTTCATAATTCATTAATAATATACAGAATGAGTTACTAAAGTTCTCAGGTTTGGTTATGCAAAGTCTCAATCATCAAAACATTCTTCAACGCTTTATAGATTAAAAAGTAGACACTTTAGCAAGCTTTGACTATTTGGGTCTGCCAAAATTTTCAGTAGAAGTTGAAACGAATCAAATTTTAAAAATCCTCTAACAAAACAAACACAACTAAAAAGAAAATCCTTTATTTTAATTGAATCAGTAAGAAATAATTTAACATATGTTAAAGTCAGCCAAAGTAGCCTTAGAAAATAGAGAATCCACAGATTATCCTAATCTTTCAGAAAACTCTGAATTTTTTTACTACTTCAGTCTCATTGATAACCCTGAATTGATCAATGTAAATTTAATGTGTATGAATTACAAGGTAATAATTTTCTTTTCGTTCTTTATTTTTTTTTGAGAGCAAAATTTATTCATTTATTTTATAAAATAAAAAATATTTTCCATTTTTTTATTTAATAAATGTCTTTGAATCTTTTTAATTTTTATAAATTTATTGAAGAATTTTTGCTATTATTAAAAGTGTTTTTTTTAAACTTTTTCTAAATCCAAAATTATATTTATCAATAAATACTTCATTAACAATTATTTATAAATTAGAGAGGATACACATGGGAATTTATAGCTGGAGATCATTATACTTTTGTAAATACTTACTAGACTGAAAGAATGCTTTTTAATATAATTGGAGCTATATCAACTAATACTTCTATTTTGATTAGAGGTCCATAGTCTTCAGGTAAATAATCCACAGTTAGCTATTTGGCAACTATTTTAGCAAAACCTTATTTTACTTGGAAGTTCTCAGATTAAAATGATTTCTCTTCTTTGAACCAAGTCTTGATTGGAACTGCTTAGGGAGGCTATATTACTCTTATTTAAAATTGTGAATATTTAAATACAGGTATGATTTCTACTCTTGCTAATATCATCTTTTAGATCAGAAACTCTTGTATTTCAAAAACAGATATCCTTGATAGTAATAATTGCCCTATCAAAGTAAATTTTAGTATGATAATTAACAGAATAAAAATATAAAATGTAAAAAAGGTTAGTGAACATTGGGGTTTATATGCAAGCTTTACTGTGAGATAAGACTCTTAAGTTTTACAATTTTCTTAAATACCGAATATTTTGGAAAGTTTCAGAACTGTAAGTATTGTTTAACCAGATATTCAGACTATTTTGGCAGCTAAGCTAACTCTAATGAATTTTATTAAACCTTTAGAAACAGCACAACGTTTGCACGTTTTCTTTTAATTATTTACATCTAGTTTAGGCAACTCTCACTTTTTGGTGGATTCGTTTAAACAACTTGATGTTATGTAATAATAATAAAAAGTTTTTACAAAATATTAACTAAATTTTAAATAAAAGAACTCTTGATTAAGTTTCATAGACAGAATTCAACCAACATCTTTTTAATCCAAATGCAAATACTTTGATGAAAATTTTAAGTCATGCTGAGTACTTTTTGTTTGAAAAAAAAGTATCCAATGAGGATGAGATAGAAAATTACACCCTTTTATATTCTGCAATTAATGCTTATTATTCGCATGCTCTTTCATAATTCCATCTTAAACTTCTCAATAACTTGTTTATTAAAAGTAAAAATTATCATAATATTTCTTTAATGTTAATTGCTTTCTTTTTTTAAAACAGCATTCCCTGAAAGTCAAGTAAGTGAAGGGTATTTGTTCAAAGATTTTTAGGATGATGCAGCTAATGATGAGGAGGAAGGTGATGGGAAATAAAAAACTGTTTAAATTTTACAAACTCCTTAAATTTCCTCCTAAAATCTGCAATAAAATAAAGATGAAAACCATGATGATGACTTTGAGCAGCATATTTTTGATTATTTCTAAAAGGTTCACAAAATAAAACCTTCAGAAAGATTCATTGATACAATTTTAGACATGATATTTAATATAAATATCAATAAAACTATCCTCTTAGTAGGTTTGAATTCAAAAGTTAAAGATTATGCAATGAATGCAGCAGCATATGTTAGCTCTCTTTTTGAAAAAACCTAGTTTTAAAAAGTAAATTTTTATAAAAATAATTTCAATTAAAGAAATTTTTATTCATTTTAAGCATTACATAACTCTTGATGCTAATGATTACACATTTTTGATGGGAGAGCATGTAGATGGAGTATGGAGAAAAGGTATTCTACAGCAACTACTAGAATCTATAACTTACATGAGTGATATTAATATGTATTCAGAAGTACTTAACTAATATTATAGATCAAATTACCTTAACTTCATAACTTCCCCTGCTAATCCTCTAGAATAGCAAAACAAAATCTAAAATTTAAAGTCAAAATCAATTGAATCAAATGCTCTCTTAGTAAACCAAATTATTTTTTTATTATTTTAAACTTAAAAAAATAACTTAAATATAGAAAAAAAACTAATAAAGTAAATCCAGATATCCCGAAAACATTTTAACTTAAAAAGATTGGATAATATTTGAAACAAGCAGCACAAATTTCAAAGGGTAAATGATTTAAAAGACTCAATTTATTTTCAAGAATTTCTAAACCAATTTTAAAAAATATTGAAAAAATAATAAATTATTTATACATAAAGGAATTAATCTAAATTGATAGACTAAATGATAAAAAGCATAGAATAGAGAACATTATTTTTTGATAATGGATAATAAATTTAGCTACACAATACACTTAAACTTATTCTAAACTTGGATTAATTAGATAATATTACTCCAGGCTGCTTAGGGAATTTCTAAATTTTTAACTTTGGTTATAATAATTGTGTTTAAAAGAATTCAAATAATAACATAGTTTCTTATGGTTTCCACTGGAGCATTAAAAATGATTTCGAACGTTGGATGGATACACTAATTCATTAAAATAAGTTTTTCAATTATTGTGAAAAAATACTTAGAACTTGTTATATTTATTTATTTGAACCTATTTTAGTATTCTTGAAAGATAGTCTTGAATAGAACTCTTCTGGTGAAGCTCGAAAAATATTCAATAATCCAGGAGCTATTGTTGATATAATATTGCATTAATAGTAAAACTTTTTATCTCTGCTAGAGATATTTATGAATGAATTCCGTAAAACTATGGTAGCTCAAGGAAAATATGCCATCACCAGTAATTCAACCACAATGAAAGTAATTTATTTTATTAACACAAAATATGAAAATAACAATTCTTCTTTTACTATTAGGATGTTAGGAGCAAGGCTTTTTATACATTTATTTCCCTGTAAAATAAAAAATAATCTTCTCCAATCAAAAATTAAGATCTAAATGATTCTGAGTTATAGTTAAATACTGATGCCTTTTACTTAGAAAAAGAATTTAGAGCTCCTGTAGAATCAATATTCCTTTTTAGTTTGGTGTAAGGTATGTGTAGTAGTTATATCAATCCACAATTCTTATCTTAACTTACTGAACATTGCTTAGGCTGTGTTAAGAAACTTAAATTAGCTCATGAAAATATTTTTTCTTCTAATTTCAAAGCTTGTTAAAACTTCAGCAAATTACTCAAATAAAATAAGGTAAAAAAATCTTTTTATTTTAAAAAAATCAAAGTTTTTATTTAAAATTATATTTAATAAAAAAATTTGATTATATAAAATAGTCTTTAAGTGTACTTGATTTAATTTATGATATAAGAGAGCTAGCTTGGGTTAGGCTGTCAGAGTTTATTATCCCAGAAAATATTCCATTGCTTGATAGCTCTTTAAGCAATGACCATTTAGAACTAACTGAAATTGTTCGTTTGAATAAGAATGCATTACAAGTAGAAGAGATGAGGAAGTTGATGGAGAATAATTAAGAAGTTGTTTATTAGTTACCAACAAATGATAAATATGTAGTCTATTTGTCTGCTCCATTTAAAATGACAAAGTATTTAATAGACTATTTGATGGGGTACAAAAGAAATATCTTTGTTTTTTCAGCTCCCTAAGCAGGAAAGACCAAACTATTTTAATATTTAGAAAAGTAAATTATTTTATTTTTGAATAATAAATTAATTTGAATTTAAAATATTTATTTAGATAACATTTAGAGAAAAATACTTACAAAGTTAATGTCATTTAACTATTAAGAAATACAAAAATTAATCAATTTTAGCAGTTTTTTGAGAACTCTTTAAGCTTCAAAAATTTTTAGACTAAATAATCAGAGATAGGAAAGTGTTCTTATGCATTCATAGAAGATCTCAACTTAGTATCTCTTGAAGGGCCCAATATTATTGGTTGCTTGAGATCTTTAATCACTCATGGAGGATGGATTTCTCAATAAAAAAATAGATTTTTGAAATTTGAGAATTGTAATGTAATGTGTAATTATTCATCAAGAAAATTGCTTTCTGAAGATTTTTCGGTAAAATAAAATTCTATTGATTAAAAAATCTAACTTATTTCAAAATTTTTCAACTAGAAATTTGTTCAATTGGGATCTTGCTTGAGAGAGATGTTTTTAGTCAAATTTCCTGATATGAACGGTGACCATTTATCTGGAATATTTATGGAAATATTAAAAAAATCACCAATGTTTAACACAAAAGAAAAAATGTAAGCAAACATTTAAGCAGCTGACTTATTGTAAAAACAATTAGCCAAGTTTGCTCACAATTACATGAGCAGCATACCTAAACTAACTCAAATCACTTAAATATTTAAAGTAATTCTTATTTTTAAAGTTTGTTCCATCATTTGATTTAAAATTTAATAAAAAAAGATAAATTTCAACATAAATAAAGTTCTTATTTTAATTACTTCTGCTCTGTCTCATAACAATATTGTTTAAAATGGGCTACTTAATGAAAGCCTATTTAAAGAGATTTGGAGATATATTCTTGATACATGCTTTTTAGATAGTTTGCCTTGGAACAAAAGTGCATTTTTCTTTGAAAAGCTTAAAAATAACTAAAAAACAAATGCTAAGAATCAATTTATATTTAATCTTTTATAGGATAATATATCTGATTCTGGTAGTGATGAAGATGATTCTTAATATATCTCTCCTCTAAAAAAGTGCTCTTCTCCTTTAAATTAAAACAATAATATTTAGAGTTTTAGTCTAAACTCAGAAAATACTAAAACTTAAAAATAGGCCTTTGAAATTCAAAATTTCCTAATCGAGACTTTGTACAGCCCCAAAAGAACTAAGTATTTCTCAATTTATCCTTTTTAATTTTATCAATTAAACATTTTTTAATTGAAACTGATCCTAAATAAGTTAAAAACTCAAAAGAAAAATAAAATTTTGGTAAATTACTTGTATTTGAAAGAGAAAAAACTTTCTCTTTTATTTTTTAGATTAAATGTTAAAAATATTTAATATTTATTTCTAAAATAATATTACTTTTTAATACTTTTATATTTTAAGAAAATATTTTTTGGTAAAAAAATTAATCAAATGATGTTATTTAGATTTGTTTTATAATTTAAGATATTATTTACACATCAAATTATAATTGAAAAAAATTAATTAATTTATTGAAATAAACAAATTAATAGTATTTTTTAAATATTTTAAAAGGAGAACTTTGGAAACTTAAGGATTAATTAAATTAGGTTAAGTGAATAGGGTTAGATAATCAAAGTTGATAAATATGGAAATGGAGAGATAGTATTATAATTTAGAAAATATTGACTAATTTGAAAATAGGACCAGATTTTTGAACTAATATTTCAGTTAAAAAATTGACAAAGGATAGGAAAGTTTATTAAAATAACTTTCTAAGTTATCACAGGAAAAGTTTTAAAAATTTCCTGCAAAATTGCACAAATTTTTCATAAATACTATGACTTATTATTTCTCTTAAACAGGAAGCGAAAATAAAAGTAAATTCAATAATTAAGATGTCAAAACTGTTTTCATTCCTCATAACTTAACTAGTGTATAGTAGTCTAATTTACAGGCTTCTCTTGTCAAAATAGAGAATCTTAATTAATCCTAATTTAATATTGATCAAGATTAGAATAAATTGATATAAAATATTTCAGATAGAGACTAATTTTATTTTACTCATGAAAATAAAAACAATTTTACCTCTTACCTTAAGAATAAACTATTAGAGTATTTGTTTTAGTCTCCTTCATAAAAAAATGAAACTTAAGCTAACAAAAATTAGAAAGAAGCAAATGGAGTATTAAATGAAAAAGAAATAGGCAATGAATATTTTAATGTCCAGGCTTATTGGGATATATAAATATAACTTGGCGGAGTTGAGAATATCTAAAGTGATTTATCAGCAATTGTTAACAATATTTATATTTTAAAGCAAAATATTTCTCTCTATACTCCTAGCCCAAAATCTGAGCTTATTAAATTTGTTAGCTATTTAATGGGGTCTAATTACATTTAGATTAAAATCTCTTCTGAAAATTGTGTTTCCATCTTTTTACAATCAATTTTAGGTAAAATAAAAAAATATTTAATGAATTTATTAATTATAATTGTAAATAGAAATTTTGAAGGGAATAATTGATGGAAATCCTGTACATACTTTAATTTAGTTTACAATCTCAGACTTAAAAAGCAAAGAATTCAAAAGAATATTTGAAGTTTTCTAGATAATTAAAATAATTATCTAAAATTCTAATTTGGAAGGTATTTTCAGTTAAAAGTAGCTGAAATTATTGCTAGATCCTTGGAAATAATCATAAATTAAAAAAATCACAACGTAAATATTCTATATAAATAAATATTTAAAGTTGAAATTAAATTTTAAAATAAAGATTACAATAAATGGAGGCTAATATTTCAGAGAAAGACATAAAGCAGAAATTAGGAGGATTTAAACCTAATTTAGTAGAAAATCATCTGATTTATATCTTAAAATAAAAGCTATTGGATTATATTAGCTTTGTTATTGAAATAAATCCTGATAATTATAAAGAATATTTAATTCTTAAAGATTAAATTCCAAAGTCTTTTACACATTTTAATGATCATTTTTCTTTTTCATCCAAAAACACAGAAAAAAGTGATTTCTAATTAGATGAAATTGATAAGCTTATCAATGAGCCAGTAACTTAAGAAGCTATGGGAAAATATTGGCAGATAGAAAAAGGAGTTAGCTAAATATTTGAAATAAATTATTTCTAAAATTCTAGTAAAAGCCTTAAAGAAATAGAATTTTATGTTCCTCATCTAGCTAGAATGATTCAAAATAATTTACAAAATACAATAAACAATCTTTCTTCTAAAAAGAATGTCTCTCAAATAATAAATATTGACATGATTAAATAACCAATTAATAATAAACTTAAATCCTTACTAGAAGAGCTGTTAGAATACAAAGTAAAATATATTGACATGAAAAAGCAGTATGAAAATTTGCAAAAAGTAATTTTAAATTCAAAAATAAAGTATTTTTAAGTAATTTTTTTATTTAATTTAGCTCTATGATAACTATAAAAATTTTAATAATTATAAAATGAATTATACTAAAATATAAAATACTCATGAAAGGGAAAAAATTCAACGTGAAGGTAAAAGAAAGTCTTCCATAAACAACCACTTATTGACTGATTAGAAAGGATACCAATCTGAGAATTAGATGACATTATAAACAAGTAAAGTAATCAATTAATCAATTAATTCATCTAGAAGATTTAATAGAAGTGGATCTAATGATATGAATCAATCATAGGATGATCAAAAAATGATGGAATCCCATAAAATTTACATAGAAGAAATAAAAAATGAAATGAATGAGACTTTACATAAACTAGAAGCAGCTAAAAGAATTTACTAAAATGCATTCTTAAATTTCAGATATATAAATCTCCTCTTATGCTAACTTTTAAAGACCATTCATTATTACAGGTATTTTTTACAATTCAAATATCATTTTTTAAGGATTTTACTAGTTTATCCAAAATAATAAATTAATCCTGTAATTGTGGAATTTTAAACAGGAATATTGCTATATCTATATTTTTTTTTCAAATACCAAATACTTTTAAATTTCATTAATCAAACTTTAAAATATTTTTGCAAACATTTTTTTAAAAAATAAATGAAAATTTAATTGATAGTCTAAATTAATTTGATAGGAAATACCTATTTTTACTATTTAAAATTCCAATACAATGTAAAATACATTTATGAAAATATTTTTTTTATTTAGGAGATTAATTAATTTTTTTTAAATAAAGGTAAGAATGTAATCCCATATTAACATTTTAAGAGGGAGAATTAGCTAAATATGCATATGATATTTCTCTTTACTGCTTTTCTGCTCTCAAATATCCAGCTTAATATAGAGAAAATCTTTTTGATGTGTTACTTTAATAAAATAAGAAGCTAAATATTCCTTTCTATAAAGTAAATTATTAAATATTTAAAATTATCTTAATTTTTTTAAAAGTTATTACTAGAAAGCCCCACTTCATATCTAGAATAGCTTATAAATGGGACAGATTTAGGAATTAATATAATAAATGAATATTCTTTAATTCATTTCTTAGTTAATATTGATATTCTCCCTCTCTGTATTACTGATGAAACAGGTCTATACTTGCAGTAAATTTTTTTTTGTGATTTCCTTTAAATATGTAGATGTTCTAAATAAGTTTATTTTTAAAAACTTTTTTTTTGAAATTAATATGATTCAATTTGTAGGTATTGCTATTTAAGGATCTAAATATTAAAATACAATTTTGACTTATTTAATGAATTTATTTTTCAAGATTATTTTCAAAAATTTAAAATATGTTTTTCTTATAATATTTATATTTAATATATATAGATATCTCTAAAATCAATGCACATAAAAGTAGAAACGTAGTATACATATTGAATATAGCTCTGTAGATGAAGATAGCTTGGAGAATATTGAAAATGCTATTTTGAAAGGTTCTTATCTAGTTTTACATAATCCAGATGAGGCTTTAGTTGATCTGATTTAACCAATTTTAAATTTTAAATATAAAAATTTAATCAAGAGCCTTGTTCTATTTAAGAATTCATAAAATTAATAGAAGTTAGAAGAACTATTTACTTTTAATTAAAAGAGAATTAAATTACATCCTTAATTTAGATTGATTATTATAAATTCAAGCTACTCAAGTTTCTTAATTAAGAGCTTCAATTCAGCAGCTATCTTTGTCCATCTATCATTATAAGATGTAAAATAAATTAAAATTGTTATTTCAGATTATTAAAAATTTAATATTAAAATAGAAAAAATTCTTCAGCAGCTTTGTCTATGACAACATTTTAAATACTTTTTTTTCATCAGAGAAAGAAAAGGTGATTAAGGGGGAGATATTTAAAAGAGAAATTTTATCAAAATAAGATTATACACTTGAAAAAATATTACCAATAATTTCTAAATTAAGTTTAAGTGAAAAGGATTCTTGGAATTAACTTATTTAGCTTCTTCCTCACCATATTGTTTATCAAGCAGCAGTAAAATAATTAAAATAAAATTTAAATTCGTCAATTTATAATAAATTTATAAAAGGAAAAGGAAGGATTAGCTGATAGCTTAGGTGATGATGATTAAATTTTACAGATTGGACAGATTTCAAACTAATATATTTAAAAGAATTTTGAAGACATTGAAAAAGATTAATTAATGTTGAATGCTTAACATGTTGAGATAAATAAAAGCATAAATATAGAGAATTCAGCTTCTTCTATGAATGGCAGTGGAGGTAAATAAGGAGATATCACTAAATAAAGCAAGAACTTAAGAGAAATTTATGGAGATATAAGTTTACATTCTTAAATTGGACAGCAACTTTAAAATATGAAAGATGAAGATGAAGAACTAAGAATTTCTACATATTAAAGATAAACAAGTATAAGAAGACAGAATACTTATAAATAAAAGACCTCTTCTTTAAAAAGATAAAATACAATATACAGTTAAGTTTCATAAAATGAAAGTGAGGCTGAATCTAAAAGCGATGCAGATAATAATTTACCATAATTCTGCTTCTTTAATTTCGAAATAGTTGACTTGCAGCCAAACAGCTCTCTCTTACCAGAATATCCAGTATTAATCTTATTATTATAAAATATAAATAAATGACCATTATTTATTTTTTAATAATTAGTCTTCAAAGCTGATAAATATTGCATCTAAATTCAAAATTCTCATAGAAATTTTGTATGGACTAAAATTAAGCTATAAAGAGGTTGTTACTTAAATAGAAAAAGAAGATTCTAGTATTAAATACAGCGATGAAAATTTCTTATTAGTGTTCAAGCAAGTTAGTGATTGTTTGAAGTTGAATTAAATTAGTAACATTTAAGCCACATAATTTAATAAAAGATTTGCTTCTATGTTCTATCATTATTTATATTGCACTCTCAGAGAAGATCATTAGACAGTATGGTAGCTTACTCTCTCATTTTTCTTCTAAATATCTGCATTAAATGATACAAAATAGATTAACTATACTTATCTTTAATAAAAAATTTTGCTTGAGTAGAGAGTAAAACCTATTGAGAGCATCATATTTAGCAAGTTAAGCACAAACAGATATTGGGATTCATTTATGACTTCCTTATTAGATTTATATGGGTAAATTTTGAGAGATATTTTTATTAAATGAAATAATAGTATTATTAAAATATTTAGCATTTTATTACTTTTGTTTTTAAAAATTTATTTTATTTAAAATAGATCATATGAAAACTTAGTTGCACCTCTGATCAATTTCAGTCATTAGTTTGAAGAGAAAATTATGAATGATTAAGATAAATCTAAAATAATTAAAAATATTTATAATTCGTTTAAATAATTTAGTATGGTAAAAAAAGATTGTCAGAAGAATTAGGAATAAAAGTTAACTTCATCTTAGCTATTAAATCAAAAGTCTTCATTTTACTCTAAAAAAAATCCTATGCAAGATCCTTCAAATTTGGAAAAAATAGATGAGTTAAATCATAGCATAGATAGTTAAATTAAACCAACTTAACAATTCTCAGATAAAAAAAATGAGAAATTGGATATTTTACTTTTAGAAAGTAAAAAGGATTCTAATTCTAGTTCAGATTAAAGTGATTCAGGCTCAGAAGAGAAAGATGTAAAGAAGAAGCTTTTAAGAGAAGATTAGTAGGTAAATAACTAATAAGAAGGTATAAATGTTTAAGATTCTTAAAAAATTGAAACAAAAAATCCTTCATAGAATGAAATTAAAAATAGTAAAATGAATACATATAACAAATTAATGGGTGATGAGGATTCTGAAGACGAAGGGTAAAAACTTGAAGACCTTAATATTCTTTAAGGAAGTAAATAACCAAATCAAGAAAATCCATAGAAAATTACTAGAGCTATGAGCGAGTATTACGATACCTAAGGAAATGAAGTAACAAAAAAGCAGTCAGAACAAAATTAATACTTAGAGTCGATAGTTGATTTGATTGATAATGAAAATTTATAATCAGATATTGATATCTAATAATAGGAAAATAATGATAATGTAACACCATAATTAAATGAATAGCCTATTTCAATTAAATCGGAATTGGTTGTTTAGATAGAGAGGGAATAAGAAAATCTTATGATTTAAACCAATTAATCTAATCAAGTTTTAAGTGATCAGAATATCTAAAATAAAGGCTCAAATGATGATAAAGAGATTAAAAATAATGAAAAAAAAGAAGAGAAAAAATTATCCTAAAATTAAATTTAGACAACTAAGAATGATGTAGTAAATCAGATAAATTAAGAGTATACAATAAAATTAAATAATTAAGATCAAAAGCAAATAGATATTATTCAATAAGATTAGATTTAGAATAACAACATTAATTTAGAAAATAATCATATTTAAGATGAATTTAAATAATTACCTGAAAAGTTAAACCTTGAAAGTTAGCATTCTAAAGATGTAGAAGAAAATGAAGATGATGATAGAAGTTAGTTGAATAGTGTTAATAGCTCTTTTATGGAATCCCCTAAAGGTTATATGGTTTAAGAAGAAGATTTTAATAGTCCGATACCATAAAAATAAAATTAAATAAAACTTGTTCCTTAAAGCAATTTCCTAATTTAATTTATAGAATAAAAAAAGATTAGCTAACAAATTATTGATATTCCTAATGTCAGAAACTAAGATGTCAAGGAAAAAGATTACATGATACGAATGGAGCAAGAATTTAATCTTAATTAAGAGTAAATATTTATCAATTTTAAATTTTATTCAAATTTTTTTTTTAATAAATCAATTTTTGTTGAAAAAGTTTTCTTTTTAAATTTTTTTATTTGAGTATTAATTTTGAAAATATTAAAATAAATAAAGAATTTAAAAACCTAAAGAAAAAATTGGTTCTTAAAAATAATTGGACATTAAAAAACTGAATTTCATTGGAATGGAGGAGTAAGGAAAATAGGAAATAAATCTAGAATCTAGAGGAAGAAACTAAGAAAATAAAAATTAATCTGCTGAAAATGAGAATTAATTTGGTAACTTTGTAGAAAAAACAGACTCTATAATTTAGTTGTATAAAGAAAATAATAAGAGGCCTGGACTCGGTCTCCCTATTATAAAATCAAAGTTTGATAATCTTCGTTATGATAATGATTTGATGTGGTTTGGAATTAATTCGTACAAAGCAATTTTCCATTCTTCTTAAATTTTAGGAAGCAAAGAAATTTAGAATACTCTTATAAGTTTAGAATCAGAAAAAGTAAATTTCAAAGAAAGTATATTTGGTTTTTAAATTTTACTTATTTTATTTAGGATATTTGGAAAAACATATTTTTCTTAAGCCACTCAGAAATTCTTAAGGATGAGAATAATTATTTGGACATGATGAAAGAGAAGCTGGGAGATTTTAATTTAACTTTATTGATGAAATTCTTTAGGCCTGACATTTTAGAAGATTTGACTAATGTTCACTTAACCAAATAGCTATCAAAATATTTTGTTTCTCACACAAAAGTAAGCAATCTTAAAATTATTTTTCAATTAATTGTAATCCACACATAAAATTAAAAAACAATTAAAAATATAAAAGACTAATTTGAATGCACATTCCAGAGCTAATTGGTACAATAAACCTACAGTTATATTTTATGGCCATCTAAATAAAGTAATTTTTCATCAAAATTAAATACAAATTCATTAAAAAATAATATTTAGACTATAAATGAGTTGCTTGAACTGAAGGCTTGCAAATAAAATCCAAATATAAAAGTAAAAAGAATTCCCTTAGGCTCTATTAGTAATAAAGTAATTAAATAAGAACTTAAAAATGCATCTGTTAAAGGAGATTGGGTAGTTTTAGAAAATATAAAATCTGTTCCTTATGACCAGCTAAGTTAATTAATCAAAATAATAAATAATGCTTTAAATAGTAATGAAAACAAGAATGAGTATTTTAAAGTTTGGATAACCCAATAGTAAATGAATAAAAGTTATGAATTACAAGAAAATCCTGGTATTGTTTAGACTCATAGAAACAACAGCCAAACTTTACTTTAACAATTTTTCTTCAACTGCTTTAAAATGTTTATTAATCGTCCAAATAATATCAAAAATAATTTAAGCGTGCTTTATACTCTTGAAATACATGAATACTTAGCATTTGTTGAAAAAAAAGTAACTCAAACACTACCATCCAATTATAATTTTAGTACTTTAGGAAAATAACTTTAAAGTCCAATTCACGAAACAATCAAATACAGATTTTAAAAATAAAAAAGACATGAAAATATAAATTATTCATACAATATTCATAGTGTCTTTATTGATAGAGTAGCTTTAAGAGAAAAAAATAAGCATTCTGTTAACATACTAGAAAAATTCTCTAACAAAATCAAATTCAACATTTTCTTTATCTTTTCTATTTTAAGATAAAGATAAAAATACCATAGAAAATTAGCTGAGTATTATCAATAAAGTGAGCTACTATTCTTCTCAGATTTAGATCTTCTATATATAGGTAAATATTTTATATTTTTTTTATATTATGTGATAATGTATTTAATGTATCAAAAGTTGAAGATGGGTTCCACTTCTTAAATTACTATTCAATAAATCCATCTCTATTTTTCAGGACTTATTTAAAACTCATCTTTTCTGAAGAAATGCCATACAACGCTCACTCAACATGGAATATTGCCTCAATGAGAGATTTGCTTGAAGAGCTTGTGTTTAAAGGAATTGATAAATAAACAATTTACACTTCAGGAGACTAAAAGTACACTTTATTTATTGATTAACCTAATTAGACTACTGAAGAAACCATCTTTAAAACAATCAATGAATTACCTAATTTGGACTCACCACAAATAATTGAAATATCACCTAATACTGAGATTCAGTATGGATTTAATGTAATACTTATTTTCAAATGAATAATGAATATTTATTTTTTTGTTTGAAATCATTAATTAATTTTCGTTTGAATTTAATTCTAATAGAGATCATAGAGATTAATGGCTAGAATACATAAGAAGGTATATCTTTAAGAGTAACTTGGAAAAGAAGCAGAAATGCTCAAAGAATTAAAAACCTAAATTGAATAATCTACAGATGAAAAAGATAGTCTTTCAGATGTAAGCATAGTTTCATCAAATGATAAAAATATACAAAAAGGTGATGATTTTATATTATAGCAGATAGGATAGATCTATGCCTATTGGATTAATCATATTGATTTATTGGGTAAAAATATGACTATTATCTAAAAGATTTAACAAATTTAAAGTGAGTTTAAGATTTTGTTTGAAAAATCTTAAAATTTAGATTTATTCTAAAGTAAATTTGGTAATAGTAAAATTTAAGAAGAAAGTAACTCAGACTCAGACAGTTCAAGTGATATGAGTGAAGATTAGAATGCTTAGAATATTATATTAAATAAATACTCTAAGAATGCATTTTAAATAAAATTAAAAAAGAATAATAATGATTCAGATTCTTCATTTGATTCTTCTTTTTCAGATTCAAGAAATGAATAAGAAAGCCAATAAAGTAAAAATAAATTGAATCAATCCCCATAAAAATAGAGCTTTGTTGCAGAAGATTAAAATTTGAAAAAGGATTTATAAAAATGGCTATCAACTAAACCTTTACATGATGCTCCAATAATAAGTAGAAAGAGTAACTTATAAAATATAAGAGAAAAAAGTGAAACTTAGTTCAGCAATAATAGATTAAGCTCTCCTAGAATTAAGTCTTCTGTAAGATAACCTTCTATAACAAATGTAATGGTAGGTAATTTATAAAGCTCACCTCTACTTAATATAAAACCTAATTACAGATTAAGTGTTGCTAATATCTCTTAACCTCACAGGTAGTCTGTATTTTTTGGAAAACAATTTATAGTTGAAAATTAGAATTCTCCTTCTCCTAACTTGAATTCTCCTTCTCATAACTTGAACTCTCCTAGTAAGAACTCTCTTATATAGTTATAGCAGAGTCCCATAGGCAATAACAGCCCTACTTTCCATCCTAGAAAAGAATCTATCTTTCTAAAACAATCTAATATAATTGGATAAAATTTAATTAAAGCAAGTTATTCTGATTAGACACCCTCCAACAAAGTAAGTGATTCTATTCAGCTATTAAATTCACAAACAACATGCAATACAAAAGAAACAAATTAACCTGTCTATAATGTAATATTTTTTTTGTATAATCTATTATTATAATAATTATTCTAATTTTTTTTAGTCTACATTGCAAAACGAGCTCTAAATTGCTAAATCTTTACTTAAAAGAATCATCACTGATCTTGATGGAGTAATATAATTTGTTTTGTATCGTTAGAGCTCTTTTACTTAACAACAAAGAATTTTACTCTAAGCAGATTTGTTGAAAACTTCTGAATAAGAATCCATTTTAATTGATATATTAGAAAATAAAGTACCACAAAATTGGTGGATTTAATCATTTTTGATTAGAGAAAATGATTTATAATAATACATGAAATATTTAGTCCTAAAGCTAGAAACTCTTAAGCTTATTTTAGAGGAGAGAAGATGTAAAATGTATCCTGTAATATAGCTAGATTAAATGTTTGATCCTTTCTTCTTGATCTCTTCTTTCTTAACATACAAATCTACTGAATTAAATACTAGTATATTTGATCTTAAAATTGAATGTGAAATATAAGATAAACCATAAATACAATAACCTACTGATGGCTCTATGTTAATAAATGGTTTTTTCATAAAGAATGGTAGATTGAATGACTAAAATGTTTTAGAAGTAGAAAATCCAAGAGAATTTGAATATAAAATTCCAAACATGAAAATAATAGTGAAAAAGAAAATATATAAAAACAGCTTTTACAAAGTATAATATTGAAACAAAATAAATAAAAAAAACATTTTATTTTTTAATAAATAGAACTATGCTTCACATGTGACTATGAATTTTACAGATTAAAGTTTGTATGATTTTGAAGGTACTTACTATGCTCAAAATCAATTCATTAATGGAACAAAAAAAATTTAAAAAGTAACTTTAAATTGTAACATAATTTTAATTTATTTTTTTCTATTAAATAATTAGTCTGAATTCATAGGTAAAAAAGCTTCTGCTGATTCTAAGCAATATATTGTAAGATTACCAGTTGTAAACTCTTTGACAAATCATCTTTTTAACTCATTCCCAATGAGAATCTATTTCTACTTTAAATCATCTAAGCCTTAAGAGTTTTGGGTGAAAAGATCAACTGAAATCTATTTATAACAAGAATTTTTATGATAAAAAATATTACTTAAATTTTATAATATTGAATTAATTATACATAATTAACATCTAAATTTTTTAATCTATTTTATTTATTCTTAATATGAAAAAAAGCAATTTATAGTAAAAAAATCAATATGTAGACATATTTCCAGTAAAGCATTTTTAAGAATATTTTTCTTAGATCTAATCATACATAATTTAATTATATATTTTTACATACCGAATAGTTATTTATGTTAGTATATTGCTATAGAAGAAATAATTTGAATTTGAGAATCTCTTTAAGTATTATTCTAAATAAATTTTTATTATTTTTGAATTGTAATTTATATTCAATTGAAATTTTAAACATTTTTTAAAAAGAATTTAATAATTATTACAAATTAGAGCTACAAAAAATCTCCTAATTAAAAGGAAATAGGAATAATAAATATTTAGTTCAAAAAAATGGATATTAGTAATAGTGATAGAAAAGAATTAGCAGACAAAGATAAAATCAACTTTATAGCTGCATTTTTCCATCATTTAGATGTCATATTTACTATCATATCAATAGTTGTGTTTTCTGATAACAAGAATAAATCTATTTTAGGGATTGCAATAACTCTTTTAATCATTGAAAGAGTATATCTAGTAAATTAAATTTACATTAAATTTTCAAATCTATTTTTAACCTAGCTCAACTCGATAATTGAAAAGAATTTTCCTTTTATTGCTTTTTAGCAAAAATTTCAATATAAATTTCATTTTTTTATAATTATCAAATTAATAGTTTTTCTACATTGGTGTAAAGACTTATAAATGGTCTTAAGCAATTATGGCTTTAGTATTTTTAGATTATATTGGAGAAATGTGTAAATCAGAGGAAGGAAGAGGAATGAGATTGTTTTTAAAAAAATACTTAAGAGTATTTTTGATAAGCTCTCCTTATTCTTTATTCTGCTTCTTTACTTTTTATAGAGGATCTGAATCCAGAGGATTGATTTTAGCTTGTGGCATAATCCATATTCTGAATACAGCTTAAACTAATTTGGAGTATTACACCTAAAATATTTTAACAATAAAGGCTAAACAAAAAATTTACATTTATACTTTTATTGCTTGTGAATTTTTTTATAGATTAGTATTTTTATCATTATTTAGAATGATGATACACCAATCTGGTATTATAGGTTATATGATAGGAGAGTTTTGTCTTAATTTCTTGTTAGAGTTTATTGTTTGCAAGAAAGAAGGCTAAGAAAAAAGCTTTTGGGTTTTTTCAACTCTCTAAAAAGGTTGGGCAGGAGCTTTTTATTTCCGTTTAGAGGATACGATGGTGTAAGATTCAGATGAATGGAACTCTGAAACTAGAAATCTTGATAATTATAGATAGCAATTAAGAGTTTAAAATTAATTTAAATCACTTCGTAGTAAGCTTTTTATCTATTTTAGGTTCTTGGAAAATATATTTTTAACAATTGTTGGAATTGTCTAGTTTGCTGATGGTAAGTAAAATACAGGCCTCTTTGTATTAGGAATTATTCTTCTTCCATTTTACTTGGTATGGCACATTAAATATTATCGCTTCACCTTTTAAAATTAAGAAAAATCTAGCAATGCTAATGATTCGGTTGTTTAAGCAGCTGTTCAAGCTGTTTCAAATAAATACAAAGAAGAAAATAATGACAATAATCACAAACCACTTCACTCAGAACAAAATGGATATACTCCAGAATCAAACAAATACAAACAAAAAGATCCTTATATGTAATATCCTAGTGAAGTTACATAATAAAGTGATAAAAAACAAGTTTTACAGTCTAATCATCAAGATGGAGAAAATGTTAGAAATTTTGGCGCCTTTAATAAAGCTGATTCTACACCACCTGCTATGCACAAAAAGAATTAGCATTCTTAATAAAGAAATGATTTTAACAAAAATATAGATATAGAAATAGGCTCATTACATGAGAAAAAATCTGAAGAATAACAAGAATAGTAACTCAAAAAAAATTATAGATCTAATCCTGGTGGTAGCGTTGATAAAAATAAGAATCAAAAGAAAAGCATCTAAAAAGAATAGGATTATGAAGACGATGATCCATATGGATAGGCTGATATTAATGCTTTTGCTATTGAATGAAAGGTTTTATAGTACTCAAATATTTAAAAACAAAATACAGATTACATAAAAAAGTAAAAAAAAATGAAAAAATAAAATAAAACTTATTTATTATTATTTCAGAACTTAAAGTATTATTATTAAAAAAATAAATTAACATGATATAATTTATCATAACTATTTGTTTATCTAAACATATCTATATTTTTTTCCATTTTACATTAAGTTTTAATTTAAATTCATATTGAATATTTCACATTTTTATTTTATAAAATTAAAATACTACTCGCTTAAAAACTCCCGTCTTTCCTTTTATTAGTATTTCACTCCAATTTCTCAAAATTTGTGTAATTTTAAAAAATTAAATATTCTATTTGAAAGCTAAATTCTTTAAAATATATTTTCAAAGAAAATAATAACCAAGAACTCTTCATATCTGCTAAAATAAATAAAGCTCCTATTTATTAATTTGAGTAGGTAATATTAAATTATTCATTTATGATAGATTTTAAATATAATTTCGTTAAGAAAATTTCCAATATTGAAAAAGTAAGAATTGCATATCTATTTAAAGGTTAAATATAAAAATCATGAATATATTTTTTAGTAATTGTACTTTAATAAAAAAGATTTAGAGATATAAGTTTAAAATTAAGATTTATTGAATAACTAATTAAAATGTTTTTTTGAATTATTAAATATATTTATAAGCTTTATTTTTTAAAACATCATTTCAGCTTCAAACAAATATTTAACCAACTTACTTTTTTTGAGCATTTGATAGTCTTATTATTTTCAAAATATAGTTCATTTAATTTTAGATAAGTTTAGTTTTATACAATATCATAGATATTGCAAAATTAAATAGTTTTTTAAAAAATAAATACAAGACTAAAAGGCTAAGTATATTTTAGAATTTCAATTAATAAGTATATAATTTTGTTATCTTCGTTATGTCTAGTTGATAAAATTCTTCAAAATGTGATATGATAGCATAAATTATTCTCAACTAACAAAAAGGGAGGATAGTCATTTCTATTAATGAATTGATCTTAAAAATTTAAATCATTTTATTTTTTGAATAATCTAAAAATAAATTAATTGGGGTTAAATTTCATTTACATACTTATTTTCAAAAATAGTTAACTTGATTTTTCTAGAACCAAAATTTAATGCAGATTTTGTTAACAAAATTTTGTAATTAAGTTGTAATAGCATGCATTAGCTGTTATTCAAAAAATAGAAGTAACCATCTGTAGTAATGTAGATTTTTAGAAAAAAATAAAAAATCTAAATTCATTCCCATTAAATATTATTCTATTTCAGTTTTTTTTATAAATTATTAGGATATTTTGTATTGATTTCTAGTTGAAAGTTAATTGAAAAAACTAAAATAAAAAATGTAAAAAATTATTTAATCATTGAGAAAGTATATCTTTCTTGTTTTTTAATTGAATTCTATTAGAAACATATTGTCACAAATTTATTACATAATTTATAAAGAAAATTTGTAATAAAATTAGTATTATTATAAACAGATTCTCTTAAAAGGCTTAACATATTTTAACTAGTATCAAAAACTTTAATTGCTTTAAATTTTGAGTGATAGTTAAGTGATTTTCATAATTTTGGCAGTTAAAATTCGAAATCTCTGTAATATAATTGAAATTAAGTAAATAATTAGTACTAATGCTTTTTACTTTAACCTTTCTTTTAGGTGTTTGCATAATATTTTATAAAATTTAGAAATCCATAAATCTATTTTTGATTTATATTAGCATATTCTATTCTATCTAAAGATAAACTTAGACTTTCACTCAAGGAAAAAAAAAATTTACATTTTTGGATAATAGATAAATAAATCTCATCATAGCTTTAATAGATGTGTAAATAACAAAAAAAAATTATTATTTTCAATTTTAGGGGTGATTTATCAAAAATTGATGTGTGAAAAGAAGTTAAGTTAATTATTGTCAACCTTGCTTTTATCTTAATTACTATTTTAATATGTCCTTATTCTATTTTTAAGAAAATTATCAAAGTTTACTTTTTTTTTCTTATTTATGATTATGATTATTTCAGTAAGGTTTATATAGCTAAGAATTTGATCTAATCATAGCAACTGTAAGAAAATCTATTAAATAGAAGTATAATATTTAAAGGTAAGTTCGATTTGATTAAAGTAATTATAAATCAAGTTTTTTGTTTTTATAAGCAAATTTTATTTGATATTACCCTTTTAATTTAAGAAGTATTTTAGAAGTAAATTAATTTCTATTTACAATATGAAGCTATAAAAGAAAAAAGAAAAAATCTTTCTATCTTTAATCACATTTTACTGATTGAATAAATTTATAAATTGGAGGGGGATTTTCGAAAGGAATTTGCATTTTAAGTAAAATAGCATCTGGCAAATAAAATTTTAAAGTAGAGAAACACTTTAAATTTATTTTTTAATTTTTTAAAAGACTCTTAGACTCTTCTATTTAACAAGACTTTAAGATGTATTATTTTTTATTTCATTAAATAATTTTGTTAGAATAGATGATGGTAAAGCAATGTATTGCTTATTAAATTAGTAATAAGTAATTATTTAGAAAATTTATGTATGCAAATAAATTATTACATTTATCTTACAATTTAATGCACATTAATATAAATTACATTATTTAGCCTTCTAGCTAACTATTCGATGTAGAAATGCAATTTTTAGATTTATTTAATCAAATAATTAATAATAAAAAATCATTAATATTAATAATAAAAGCAAATAAAGAAATATTAAATAATCAACTTCATTTTGACTTTTCTTAAATAAATGTCTTCAGATAAAAACTTGCTCTTATTGTTATACATCCTGTATTAATAAAGTAAGTTCATTAATTAAATTTTTTTTCTTTCTTTCTGATTACTCTTCTTTAAATATAATTATAGTAATTCATTTAATAAAGAATTTAGAAAACACATAAAATTTCCTAATGTGTTTTTATTAAAAGTTTAAAGAATAGGTTGTGACTAATTTTAGTTAGATTATCAAAAATTAGATAATTATTCTCATGAAAACCAGGAACTTAGTCATACTATTTAAGAAATAGGACCTGAAAAATAAGTAATTTTACAGATTTCTTTTTAATCATATCAGAGTAAAAATGATCTGGACATCTAAATTAGCTTTTTGATAGAATTTCCAATTAACAATTTTCAGTAACTTTTTTAAATTTATGAATCTTACAGATAAAATAATTTTATTAATTTTAATAAAGATATTCTGGTGTATTTGAGATTGAAAGACTTCTGATTAGAAATTTAGATACCAATCTTAATAATCTAGAATAAATCTAATTACAGACGATACACAGAGAAGAATACAATTCTGGCTAATTTTATCTAGTCACTCTGAATGTTAATTAAAATGGATAAGAAATCATTTATTTAAGAGTATAATCCATTTAATTAAAAATTAAAGCAGAGAATATTTCAAAAATAAAGTAAACGTCATATTTATTTCATATTTAAAATTAAATTTGTTTTTTAAAATTAGATTATCTACAAATCAAATTCATTCACCAATCCATTAATTTAGAAACCTATAAGTAAGTTGTCCAGAAGGATAGTTCATTAGCAGTGATACTTGTTAAACTTGCCACACTAGTTGTAAAACTTGCAATGGAAGCAAAGCTAGCTAATGCCTGAATTGTACAATAGAAAAACGTTTAGATTAAACAACTCCTGGTTAGTGTAATGCTTGCAAGTAAGCTTTATTAGTAACAGCTGGTGGATAATAGAGATGCTGTTATACATATCCTGGTCCTAATGTTTGTGCTAGTAAAATTTGTACAGTAAAAAACAGATGCCCTAGTTGTACTGGCGCTACAGATACATATGATGAAGAGACAGGTTAATGCATAAAAAAAGAAGATTGCCAATTATTTCTTTCCGAACTTAGTGGTGGTAACCCAAATATGCGTGTATGTGAACCTTGTATTTCAAACTAATTATGGTTTGTTGATAGTAAAAAATGTTCTCCGGCTGCAGATTGTAAGGGAAATTATAGGACTGTTGGATACAAATGTATGCCTTGCCCATCTAATTGCTCATCTACATGTGAATTAAGTGTGGATAAATTATCTGTAGTTTGTCCAATTGCATGTCCCCAAAATTAATTCTTAATGGAAAATGATTCTTGTAGCCCAAACTGTAATGAAAACGATGGTTTCTATAAAGTTCCTAATAGCATTAGATGTAATGCTTGTCATTAAGATTGTTAAAGCTGTAACGGAAAAGCTCAAAAGGATTGCATTATTTGTAGAAAAAATTTTAACAAAAATTAATCCAATGGTATGTGTCAATGCGATACAACAAAAGAATTTTTTTTAAATATCGAAGGAATTTGTAACTAGTGTAGCCCTAATTGCTCAACTTGTATTGAACTTGGATAAGATAAGTGCTTGACTTGCAAAGCTAATTAATACAAAGATGATAAAGGTGTCTGTGGTCCTTGTGATACAGCAAATGGATACTTTTTAGATACATCTTCTATTTGTAAAAGATGTGATCCTTCTTGCAAAACTTGTACAGATAGCTAAAAAGAATCTTGCACATCTTGCACTTCTCTTACAGCCTTTGTCTATGAAGATGGATCATGCAAAGAAAATTGTGATGTAAAAAATGGCTTTTATATTAAGAACACTAATTAATGTCTTGCTTGCCATTCAACTTGCTAAGAGTGTACTTCAAGTGCAGATACAGGCTGTTCAGTTTGTAGAAATAACTTTTAGATTGTATCTAAAAAGTGTACTTGTTCAAACGTATCTGGATTTTTCCTGGATTTATTAGATGGAATATGCAAGCCTTGTAATTTTTATTGCGCATCTTGTACTGGTTCAAGAAAATTTGAGTGCTTAGCTTGTAAGTCAGGATATACTTTGTATGCAGATAACACTTGTCAATTTTGTGATACTTCGAATGGATTTTTTATAAATGGCTCTAATGTTTGCACTAAATGCCATAGTAGCTGCTTAACATGTAATGGCTAAAATGATAATAATTGTTTAACTTGTCAAATAGGAAAAGGATTAAGTGGTGGAAGATGTAATATAGATTGTGATACTGAAAATGGAAAGTTTATGAATAGTGGTACATGCAGCAACTGTGCAGCAACTTGCCGTAAATGCATTAGTACTTCTATGGCTGGCTGTGTAAGTTGTATTAATAATCTTATTGTACCTACAGGTACTGGATCTAGTAGAGCTTGTACTAGTACCTATAAACCCTCAGATTGCTTAGCATCAAATTCAAGGTATGTAGATTTTAATACTCCAAATTCTATTACTAGTACTACAGGTACTTGTATATCATGCGCTAAAGGAAATCTATTACAATTAGTATATACTCATCCTACAAATTAAATACCAACATCCATATGTATTCCTTGTCCCCAGTTAAACGGTTACTTTCTGAATAATAATATCTGTACGAAATGCCATAATTCATGTTAAGAATGTAAGGATGCCACGACATAATGTACTATATGTAAAAGTAATCTCTTTTAAATGCCAGATAAAACTTGTGTTTAATCTTGTCCTGATCAATTTACATCTACAAAAGAAGGAAGTTGTGCTTAATGCCCTTCTAAATGCACTTAAGGTTGTGAAGAAGATTTAACATTTTAAATAGTTTGTGCTATTAAGTGTTCTGCAGGGTAATTTATATTTGATGATGATTCATGCAAAACTGAATGTGATACTTAAAATGGATTCTTCACAATTTCAGCTAGCAATAATCAAACAAGATGTAAACAATGCCATAGTAGCTGTCTAACTTGTAATGGAACTCAAGAAAATCAATGTAATGTATGTAAAAATGGATTCTAAATAGATAGTATAACTAAAAAGTGTATCTGCCCTTCTACTAAATATTTTTTGGATCCAAACAATTAATGTATTGCTTGCCATGAGTCTTGCAATACATGTTATGATTCTAATGATAAAAGCTGTTTAACATGTGCAAATACTTTGGATAAGTAAATAGATGGTACTTGTGCATTATGTGATAGAGAAAGTGGTTGGTTTTTAGACACCTCTTCAGTTTGCTAAAAATGTCATTCAACATGTCTAAAATGTACCTCTCCAGACGCTAGCTCTTGTACAAAATGCAAAGTAGGTGAATTTCTTTATCCAGATTCTACATGCTTGTCAGAATGTCCTGATATTGGCTTTTTTAAAGAATTAACTTCTGGAATAAATAGCTGTAAAGCATGTGATTCTACTTGTTATAAATGCACTGGTTCAAAAAATAATAATTGCTCTGAATGTACTAACGGATATTAATTAATTTCAAATAAGTGTTAATGTCCTACTTCTGGATTTTTTTTAAGATTGGTTAATGAGAAATAAATATGCATCCCATGTCATAGATCATGTAATACTTGTAATGGAGAAGGAAGGTTAAATTGTTTAACATGTGCAACAGGCTATGATAAATAACCAGATAATAGTTGTTAATTTTGTGATGTCAGTAATGGTTTCTTTTTGAATAATAAAGTTTGCACGAAATGTGCATAAAATTGTGCTACATGCAGTAATGCTACTAATTGTAATTCTTGCTATTTAGGATTTGCTCTTAAAACAGACAAAACTTGTACTGAATGCAATACGGAAGCAGGAAAATACTTTTCAAATGACAAGTGTCTTGACTGCATTAGTGGATGTAGAAAATGTACAGGTAGTACAATTGCTACATGTACTCATTGCCCGGGTAAATTTACCAAATAAGGTACTGCACAATAAACTTTTTGTAATCAAATGGCATGTGCTGCTCCTAAATATATTAATGCCTCAAGTGGAACTTGTTCAACCTGTGCTCAAGGAAGTGTAATAATTTTTGTAAATAAGGATGATAACTAAAACTTAAGTGCAAATTGTGTTATTTGCCCTGTTAAAAATAAATATTATATAGATTCTACTGGAATTTGTTAATAATGTTCTGTGGATAATTGTTAAGAGTGTAACTCTAATAACTAATGCATAATATGTACTGGCTCAAAAGTTTTAAAAATTGATGGAACATGTGCTGATGCTTGCGAAGATGGATTTGTTTCAAATGATGAAAGAGTTTGCATTCCATGTATCGATAATTGTTAAACTTGCTCATTTTCTATTTCAGATGGTAAACCTGTAACAACTTGTATAGAATGTAAAGATACTTTTGCTTTATTAAAGGATGGAACATGCTCTAAATGTGATATAAAAAACGGAAATTATCTAGATGAAAATTAAATTTGCTAAAAATGCCATACATCTTGCACAACTTGCTCGGATGATTAAGAATAAAGTTGTTTAACATGTAAAGAAAATTTATTCAAATACTAAGGAAAATGTATTCCATGTATAGACTCTGGATTTTCTCAAGTTGGTTCAAACTGTGTATTATGTGATATAAGTTGTAAAAACTGTTCTGATTCCTCAAATAAAGACTGTGTTCTATGCACAGATGGCTTAACCAAATTTGAAGATGGTACATGCAGGTAATGTCCTGATACAGGTTATTATATTGATAATTCTATCTTAAATGGAGTTTGTAAATAGTGTGATTCTAATTGCTTTAAATGCGCTGAAAAAGCAAATAACTGCATTGCTTGCAATAATATAAATGAATTATATCTTTTTAAAAATAAAACTTGTGGGAACTGTAATGTAAATAATGGTTTCTTTATAACAAATAATAATACAGAGTGTGAAGAATGTGACAGCTCTTGCCATACATGTACATCTTCTGAAAAAACGGCTTGCATTAAATGCAAAGGAGATAATAAAATAGATGATAAAAATTTATGTAATCCTTGTGATTTAACCCAGGCATTTTATGTTGATGGTGAATATTGCAAAATATGCCATAGCTCTTGCAAAACTTGTAAAAATGGAGAGAGCTTAGATGGTTGTATTGATTGTAAGGAAGGTTTATATAAGTATCCTAATCTTGAGTGTAAAGAATGTAAAGAAGAAGATGGAGTGTTTGTTAATGCAAGTAATTCAAGTATTTGTACTGACTGCAACTAAAACTGTAAAACTTGCTTTGGAGATTAAATAAATAATTGTAAAAGTTGTAAGAATAACTTGGCTCTTATGGAAGACGATACTTGTGGAAATTGTGATACGGAAAATGGTTATTTTTTAAAAGATAATACATGCTATAAGTGTGATGTATCTTGTAAGACATGTAGTGGTAAGGATAAAGTACTATGCATCAAATGTGCTGATGGATTATATAAAAACTCAGACACTGATTTGTGTGAAGATTGTAATTTGAATTAAAATAAATATATTGATTCTAGTAATAATAAGTGTTTTGATTGTGATCCTTCTTGCCATAATTGTTCCGGAAAAGGTAAAGATGCTTGCACTAAATGTAAAGATGGCCTTTACAGAATGGCTGACAATACATGCCAATTGTGCCCAGCTGATAATTATTTTATTGAAAATGAATTTTGCAAGAAATGTGATTCTTCATGTTTGAGATGTAAAGATGAGAAAAATAATTCTTGTACTGAATGCTAACCTGATCAATTTTTATATGAAAATGGAACTTGTGGAAATTGTGATGAGTTTGGCTATTTTAAGAAAGATGATAAATGCTTAAAGTGTGTTGAAAATTGCAAAGTTTGTAATGATTAATCTTCCTGTGAAGTATGTTTAGATAATTTCTATTTTGATTAAAATCTCAAATGTTCGACATGTCCAAACACTAAATTCTTTATCAAAGATAATAAATATTGTTAAAGCTGTGATTCGACATGTTTAACTTGCACTGGTTAAGATAAAACATAATGTATTACATGTGATTAAAATTATGATAAAATAGAAGGACTTTGTATTACTTGTCCTGTGATAGGTTATTTTAAAAATAGTCAAAATTAATGTTTAAAATGTCATGATTCATGTAAAACATGTAACGGTGAAACTCAGCTTAACTGCCTTACCTGTGCAGATAACAAAAAATTCATGGAAGATGATACTTGTTAAGAATGCTAATAAATAGGTTTTTTTTTAGGACCTCTAAATGGAAAAGAAGAAGTATGCCAAAATTGTCATTTATCATGTAATACTTGCTATGGGAGTCTGAATAATCAATGCTTGAGTTGTTTGTCAGGATAATATCTTTACAAAGACAATACTTGTGGAGAATGCTCTGAAAATAATGTCTTTAGAATTAATGATACAATTAATAAATGTGATGGTTGTCATTAAAAATGTTTGAGTTGTAATGGAAATCAAGAAAGCTAATGCACTTAATGTTCTGATCCAAATGAGTACATTTAAGAAGACAAATTATGTAAGCCCTGCTTAATACAATAAGGATAATTCATCAAAGATTTCTATTGCTATAATTGCCATGAAACTTGCTAGTAATGCAGCGATAAGGGAGATGATAAATGTATTGTTTGTAAAGGTGATCTTAAAAAGCTAGATGGTAAATGCCAGATATGTCCACAAATAGGCTACTTTGTATAGGGAGATGAATGTAAGAAATGTGATGATTCTTGTAATACTTGCCATGGAACAACAGAAGATAAATGTCTGACATGCCAGAGCAACTTTAAAAGAAATGAAAAAACAAATTTATGTGAATTTTGTGATACTAGCAACAAATTTTTCACTTAAAACGAAATTTGCTATGCTTGTGATACTTCTTGTAAAATTTGTACATCTAAAAATCCTGATTCATGCACAAAGTGCGAAGATAATCTAAGTTTTAACTCTTTAAATTTGTGTGTAGAATGTAAAATAAAAAATGGGTTCTACATTAATTCATAAAACTAATGTCTTCCTTGCTCAAATAACTGTTAAGAGTGCATTGATAACACTCAATGTACTAAATGTTTAGATGCATTCAATTTGAGAAAAGATAAAATTTGTGGGTTGTGTGAGGCAAAACAATTTGTAGATAGTAATTAAAATTGTTAAGATTGCCATTCAGATTGTTCTTTTTGCATAGGCCCAGATTAAAATTAATGTACAAAATGTTCAAACACTTCTCATTTTATTCGTTTAGATAACAATAGTTGTGGTGAGTGTGATTCAAACTAATATATAGAATATAGCTCTAATAAGTGTTAATCTTGCCATGAAGATTGTAATTCTTGTACTGGTCCTTTAGCCACATAATGTACAACTTGTTAAGATGAATCTGCTTACTTTTGTAAATAGTCAGATATAGAAGTTCTCAATAATAAACTCTAAACTTCTAAAACTTGTGAAAAAACTTGTTTAAAATGCCACAGTGATTGCTCAACTTGTTTTGGGGAAAGTAAACAAAGTTGTTTATCTTGTTCAGATAATTTAGCAAATTTGTAAAAAGATTTCTCTTGCTCAAGATGTCCTGAGAGATAATTTATGAATATCTCTCTTAAATATTGTGAGTAGTGTGGTAAAAACTGTATAAACTGTGATGATTCCAAAATTTGTAATCTTTGTGAAGATAACTTTACTAATATTAATGGAATGTGTATCTACTGCCCTCCTGGAGAATATTATGGTATTTTATTTATTCATATTTTTTTTGAATTAACCTATTTTTTAAAGATAAAAATTAAGGGTAATGTAATAAATGTAATTCAGATTGCCAAACTTGTTACGGGCCCTCTGATAATGAATGTACAATATGCAAATAGTCAAATCATTTCTTTGACTAGAAT
This sequence comes from Tetrahymena elliotti 4EA, assembly GCA_000231825.2. Lineage (NCBI taxonomy): Eukaryota > Ciliophora > Oligohymenophorea > Hymenostomatida > Tetrahymenidae > Tetrahymena > Tetrahymena elliotti. Next base: position 174,697 of record JH720321.1, read on the forward strand.
AATAAATGTGTTAGTAAATGCTAATAAGGCTTCATCAAAAAAGAATCAATCAATAAATGTGTTTAATGCTAATATAAAATTTAGGATGGTAAATAAATTTGCTTAACTGAATGCCCTGAAAATGAAACTTGCTCAATCACTTGTGGAAATAACTCTAAAAAAATATCTGACTACTTATGTGAATGTAATGAGGGATTTGAATTTGAGTAAAACTCTTTTGATACCTGTTAAATTAAATGCGGTAAAAGCTCTAATTTTAAAGATTAAAATAATTGTGAATGTATTGCTAATTATGTCTTTAGCAATGCATTAAAAACTGAATGTTATATTGACTGTAATTTGAACTCTGTTAGAGTTGATGAAAATACTTGCAAGTGTTAAGAAGGATTTTCATTTATATCTGGATCAGTTAATTAGTGTTAAATTAATTGTGGTACCTTTGCAATTAGAAAAAATGCAAACACTTGTGAATGTGAAAGTTCAAGTTATGAATTTTCAACTCCATCTAATATTAACTGCAATTTAATTTGTGGGTTAAATGCAATGCAAAAAGATCCAGGTTCTTGTATTTGTAATAAAGGATTTAAATTCATTTAAGGATCTAACACAGACTGTGAAATAGAATGTGGTTAAAATTCAATACTTATAAACTCAAACACTTGTAAATGTAAACCTGGCTATGCATTTTAACAAAATTCAAAAACTGAATGTCAAATAATTTGTGGAAAAAATGCAATTTAAGATGACTAAAATACATGCAAATGCCTAGATGGATTTGAATTTGAAAATGGATCAAATACTCAATGTGAAATTAAATGTGGAGCACGTTCTAAATAAATTGATTCAGACACATGCCAATGTGAAAATGGTTATTAATTTAAGGAAAACTCTTTAACCGAATGTCAAATAGCATGTGGTGAAAATGCAATAAATTTTGATTCTGAAAATTGTAAATGCAAAAGCAATGAATTTAAATTTGTTGATGGTTCAAATAAAGAATGTGAAGTTGTCTGTGGCATAAATGCTGAACCAAAAGATAGAAATGCATGCACTTGCATAAATAATTATGAATTGATTCCAGGATCAAGCGCAAACTGTTAAATAAAGTGTGGAGAAAATTCTAAAAATGAAAATCCAAAATAATGCTAATGCATTTCTGGCTACAGCAAAATTTAAGGTAGTGAAATAGATTGTGAGATTATTTGTGGAGAAAATACTACTAGATTTGATAGAAATACATGCTAATGTAATAATGGGTATTCATTTTACAAAGACTCAAAAACTATTTGTGCTGTTAATTGTGGTGAAAATTCTGAAAATAATGGTATTAATGAATGTAAGTGCAAGGAAGGTTACACTAAAGAAAAAGAAAGTGATATAGACTGTGAGTTTGTTTGTGGAGAAAATTCAATTAGAAAGGATAGAAATAGCTGCGAATGTAATGATGGATATTAATTTTACTAAAATTCTAAATCTGTTTGTGCTATATAATGTGGTAAAAACTCAGTGAATTCAGGAATTAATTCTTGCATTTGCAAGCAAGGTTTTTCTTTGAAGTCTAACTCCATAATAGATTGTGAAATTGATTGTGGCTCAAATGCTTTGAGAGTAGATGAAAATACATGTTCTTGTAAAGAAGGTTATGAGTTTGTAGAAAATTCAGCTACTTAATGCCAGATTAAGTGTGGGAAAAATGCTAAAAATTTATCATTTGCAGAATGTTAATGTATCTCAGATGATTATGAATTTGAAAATAGTGATAAAAACTCTTGTTAGTTTAGCTGTAAAGATAACTCTGTTAGAATTGATGAGAATACCTGTAAATGTAAGGAGGGCTATAGTTTTGTTGGAGATTCAAAAACACAATGTCAGCTAGATTGTGGCTCTAATGCTTCTAACAAAGATATAAATAGCTGCTAATGTAAAGATGAGTTTGATTTTATTTTAGGATCAACAACTGAATGTGAAATATAATGTACTAAATTCTCATAAAAAGTAGATTAGAATACTTGTACTTGTTTAGAAGGATATCAATTTGTTAAAGGCTCTACAAGCTAATGTGAGATTAAATGTGGTAAATTTTCTAAAAATGCAGGTCCTGATCAATGCTAATGTGAGATAGGGTATAAGCAATTAAATAAAACAGAGTGTGAAATTATTTGTGAAGAAAATTCAGAGAAAGAATCTCAACACTCTTGCAAATGCTTAGCAGGCTTTGAATTTGAGGAAGACTCTAAAAGGAGGTGCTAAATTGTTTGTGGAGCAAATTCAAAAAACACTGGAAGTGGTAAATGTACTTGTAACTAAAATTACAAACTTGTTGAAGGAAGTTTGATTGAATGTGAAATAGAATGTGGACCTAATGCAGTTAAATAGGAAAAGAACTCATGTAAATGTATAGAAGGATTTGAATTCAAAGAAAATTCTAAGTTTGAATGTATTCAATAAGTGAAATCTTCAGTAAGCATTTCAGATATTAAAAATTATGGGTTTTTCTATGCAATTATTTTCACCTCTATTGCATAAGGTATTCTTATGTTTACAGGTTTCAGACTTGATTAACTTGATTCCTTTAGAGTTTTGCCTATGTAAAAGTCAAATTATTAGCAGACAACAATTTTCCAAAAAACCTAAAATAATTTGAGGACTTATGATAACTAAAAAATTTAAAATGACAGTAAAAAAATTTAAAATTTTATTAAGAATTTAATATTAACTTTTATTAAAAAGGTAGCTTAGTAGTAATGAACAGGCCTCAATATTTGAATAACCAGAGCATGGTTTTAGAAGACCCAAATAACTAATCTATAGCTATTAACCCAGCATATATTAAATAATAAAAAATATAAATGAATTCTATTTAACCTTCATTACAATAAAAATCTATTATTGCCTTAGAGAGCTTAGCATTGTAAAATCAAATTTCTAATTTTGATTTAACTAAGAAAAAAGAATATGAAAGTAAATTTATTTCATTCAAAAAAATTTCTAAAATTTTTGTTAAAAAAAGATGTACTTGATGAAATTAAACCCTAAAAGCTTAATTAAGCAAAGCAAGAAAAGGCAATTATGTTTAACTACTCTTTAGCATAAAAAACAGCTTCTAACTTAGACGAAACTCAAACAAATCAATAACAAACTGATAAAAAACACTCTTTACTTAATTCTTTTTGTGTAAAACAATTAATTTTTTTTATTATAAAAATAAATTAATATTTAAAAATAGATGTATCATGAAATTTTTAGCATATGCTAAAAATCTTATTCCTCATAAAACAGACCTCAAAAATGTTTACTAATTTGGATAAAATCTATTATTCAAATGGCTTTAATTTGCTCATTTACTTTAGTAAAATTTTATCATTTCATTTGCTTCTATTAAGATTATTTTAATAATAATAGACTAATATTGCATTTGGAATAGTTATTAGTTTGATTGCCTTTATATTATAACAAATTCTGGGATAGATTATAAAAAAATTGAGTTCTTATAATAATAAATTTTGTAATGCTTTGAAGTACTTACTTATCTTTGGTGTAGCAGGAGGACTTTACTATATAATCATCAAGTCTATGGTAGATCAAATAAGATCAAAGGAAGTTAGTCTAAGTAATATATTTGCTCTTACTTACTTAGTGTGCTTTGGCTTTGATTAAGTTTTCATTCAATCTGTAAATGTGTTATTAAAGCATTTTAGGAAATCGTAACAAACTTATAATCTTTCATAGTTAAAATGAAGAAAATTTTTAATATTTACAATAATAATTGTTATATAGAAATTTATTTTTTTTTTATCTAAAATGTATCTGCTATTTATTAATAATCTAAATTCTAAAAAACCTAAAATCTCTTTCTTTAAAAGAATTTAAAATCAACTGAAAAGAAAAGATCAGAAATCTAATAATCTAAAATCTATCAAATTACAATAATTTAAAATCTAATAAGAAATATTGTAATAAAAAAATTAAAGCCTCTCCCTCCTAAATAATCGAAAATATCAAATGATAAATTGCATTTATTATTTAAAATATTTAAACATTTTTTTATTTATGATAAAAAAAGAAGAAACAAAAAATGAGATGTTACTAAAAAAAATTTTAGAAATGAAAAATTATTTTTTAAAGCATGAAGTTATACAAGTAATTACATAGAATCATAAGGTTCCATTTCTTTAAGGGTTTATTTATTTAAAAATTTAAAATTTTCCAAAAATTTTTTCATTTTTAATATTGATTTGAAATTCATCTAATAATCATTAATTTTAATACAATTTTGTTATATATTTTTAATACAATTATTTTCTATTATAGTATCATCAACTAATTAAAAGCTATCGATTAAGCTTATATTATCAATTAGTTAATTATTAAAAGGTGATTATGAATCAAGTTTTAATGTTGTATTAAAAGTCTAATTAAATAATTTACTTTAAGGAGTTAATTTTCTCTTTCTATATTTTAGTTTTAAAATTCTATCTTAATTATCTTAAAGCTTATCAAATGAGTTTTCATTTAGGAGAACAATTAATTTTGGGTGTAATAAGTTAATTAACCTTTCATCTAAGGGTTGTCTATTTGGATTTTTTACAATATTGTTATATGCCTCCTACGCATCTTCTGCTTTTTATTTAATTGTTCTATTATCTTCATAAAAAATACCAATATTTTGTTAACTTTGCTATGTTTATATAATTTTCTGATTAGCTTTATTTATACTAATAATAGGTTTTGGTATGTATTCAAACAATATATCTAAATGATTGTCGAGCTTTTAATGACCATAATTTATGATTTATTTATTTTTCTGCATATTATATAACCTAGATAATACATGAAGTAGTCACACGTATTAAGTCTTCGCTCTTCAAAAGTTTACTAAAAGAACTTTTAAAAAATTTACTCATTAGATTTGATTTCTTTTTTTTCTGTGCTTTTGATTGAATTAGTACTTTGTATTCTCTTTTTTTTCATACAAAGACTATTGTTAAATGCCTTTTCACCTAATTTTTCATTTTCAGTCAGATTTATCTATTTCTCTGTATTATCTTAACTATTTTATTAGAAAAGAGATATATGTAGAAATACGAGTTCTGGCTCAAAATCCCAAAT
>JH720321.1:190760-262621 GCA_000231825.2 Tetrahymena elliotti 4EA
TAATCAAATAATTGTACTTCATGTTCCAGTGGAAATTATTATATTGGAGATACTTCAAATTGTAGTGTGTGTGATATTTCAAATGGGTACTTTGTTGATAATAATGGTAGATGTAGAATATGTGATTCTATTTGTAAAACCTGTAAAGACTCTTCATAAAAATGTGAATAATGTATAGCTGGTAAATACAAAGATTCTACTACCTAGATTTGTGGTGATTGTATTTTGAATTTAGCAAAATATATTGATGGTGATATTTGTAGATCTTGTGATTCTACATGCTAAACTTGCTAAGATTAATCTAATAATTGCACTTCATGTTCCAGTGGAAATTATTATATCAGAGATACTTAAAATTGTGGGATTTGTGATACTTCAAATGGGTACTTCATTGATATTAATAGATGTAGAAAATGTGATACCACATGCTAAACTTGTCAAGATGGAACAAATAATTGTGTAACTTGTATTATTGGTCTTAATTTCAAAAATGGAACTTAAATTTGTGAATATTGTTAAACTTAAAATTAAAAATATTTAGAAAATGAAACAAATAGGTGCTATGACTGCCATTCATCTTGTTAAACATGCTCAGGAAAAAATGATAACGAGTGTTTAACTTGTGTGCAAAATAAATATAAAAGAGAAGGAAAATGTTAAACATGTGATACTAATAATGGTTATTTTATTTAAGGAGATAATTGTATGAAATGCCCATAAAATTGTAAAGTATGCTCAGGTATATAAAGTTAAAATTGTAGTTCATGTATGGATGGATATTACTTCTTCGATGATTTATCATGCAATCCTTGTGAGCAATAAAAAGGTTATTACATTGATTCCAACAAATGTAAAAAATGTAATAGTAAATGTAAAACTTGTTCAGGACCTTTGGAAAGTGATTGCAACAATTGCCCTGAAAATACATATTTTTAAGGAGATCAAAATGCTTGTGCAACTTGTGATCAAGAAAATAAAAAATTTTTAAGAAACAATAGATGTTACGATTGCCATTCGACTTGCAAGAAATGTTTAGATGAAAAAGAAACTTCTTGCTTAACATGTATTGATACTTTATATTAATATGAAAAGGATAATAAGTGTGTACCTTGTGAAGAATCTAAAGGCCTATTTAAGATAGATAATAATTGTTATGACTGCGATTAATCTTGCTTAACTTGCCAAAATTAAAAAAATGAATGTTTAATTTGTGCTAGTAATTATTCTTTTTTACCCAATACTAATTAATGTATCTAATGCAACTTAGATAAATAATAATTCAAAGACTCTAATAATGTATGTCAGTAGTGTCATGAGACTTGTTAAACTTGCCAGGGATTTACTAAATATGATTGCAAAACTTGTATTTCAAATTACTTCTTTAGCTCAAAAAGTAAAGAATGCATTTAATGTGATCTCAAAAATAAAAAATATTTAACTTCTGAAAATAAATGTGATGATTGTAGCTAATATTGTTAAACTTGTAGTGGTCCAAATGAAGATGATTGTAAAACTTGCTTAGAAAATACTTATTTTTAAGAAGATTCAAAAAAATGTGATTATTGCAAATAAAATGATAAATAATATCTAGATTAAGATAAAAAATGCAGAAAATGTCATGAATCTTGTAAAACTTGCTCTGCTGGAGATGAATTTAGCTGCTTAACTTGTGATGCTGGTATGGTATTTCAAATGATAGAAGAGAATCAAAAAATATGTATTAAGTGTGATTCGAAAAATTTTGTTGACCAAAAAGATAAATTTTGTAAGAAATGTAGCAAAAATTGTTAGAATTGTGTTGGAGAAAAAGAAAATCAATGTACAGAATGTGTTGTAAATACATACTTTAAAGAAGACACAAATGAATGTGTTGAATGCGACCCAATAAATAAGCCTGAATTTATTGATAAAACTGATAGCATAAAACAGAAATGCAGATAATGCAATTCTTCTTGTAAAGAATGTTAGGCTGTTGGAGTTAACAATTGCACAATATGCAAAGAAGGTTTATATTTCGATGATAAAAAAGAATGTAAAATATGTGATACAGAAAATGGATTCTATTTAGAAGGATAAGATTGCAAAAAATGCCACCCAACTTGTAAAAAATGTGATGGCCCTTCTAAAGACAACTGTATTGCTTGCCCTCCAAACACATATTTTTAAGAAGATACAAAGATATGTGTTGAATGTTAAATAAAAAATGGATTTTATATTGAAAATTAATTGAGATGTAAAAAATGCGATGATTTTTGTTTAGAATGCAGTGATAAAACTGCTAAATGCTAGAAATGTAAAAATGGTTATAATTTTAGGAATTCAGAATGTATTAAATGTGATGAGCAAGGATTTTTTATAGATAAAAATGATTAATTATGCAAAAAATGTAATTCTTCATGCAAAAATTGTGATGGAGAAACAGATAATTTTTGTACTGAATGTAATGAATAATAAATTTTTGAAAAAGATTCATAGAAATGTATGACTTGTGATATTGAAAATAGTATGTTTATAAAAGATATAAATGGAGTTAAAAGATGTTATCCGTGCCATATTAGCTGTTAGAAATGCAAGGGCTCATCAGAAACTGACTGTCAAAAATGTAAAGATAAATTAAGTTTTTTAGATGGAAAATGTTAAGGATGTAATACAGATGACGCTAAATATATAGATACCTAAAATAACAATTGTAAAGATTGTCCATTAAATTGTTAAAAGTGTGATGAATATCTTTGTAATGAATGTAAAACTAATTTTTACTATTTAGATGGGAATAAAGCAAATGGATGCTCAAAATGTGATACAACTAATGGGTATTATATTGATAAAACTGCTTGCTAAAAATGTCATAGTTCTTGTAAGACATGCAACGGTTAAGGACCAAATAAATGCTTATCTTGCTCAGATTCTAGTCAATATTTGTTGGTCGAAAATAATACATGCGGAAATTGTGATACAAGTAAGAATTATTATAAAGATGAAAATGATTTAAATACAAAAAAATGTATTAAATGCCATTAAGATTGTAAAACTTGTACTGATGGAAAAGATACTAGTTGTATTGAGTGCTTAGATTCTAGCACTTACAAGGATCCACAAAATAGATGTTAAAAATGTCATGTAGATTGTGAAAAATGTTCAGGATCTAATAATAATTAATGTTCCAAATGTAAATAAAATGGCAAGTATATATCTATTTAGAATAATACATGCTAATCTTGCTAAAGTAATGAAACAAATGATGGTACAAAATGCTTACCTTGTCCTTAAAACTGTTAAAAATGTACTGATTCTTCAAAATGTTTAGTTTGTTATCCAGGTTTTCCACTGAAATCTGATGGATAATGTGGTAAATGTGAAGACTCTGAATACACAGATAATAATAATCATTGTTAGAAATGCCATGATTCTTGTTAATCATGCAAAGGCCCATTAGAAATGGATTGCATATAATGTAAAGATTCTAAATAAAGCATAAGATTAGATACTATGAAATGTGGAATTTGTGAGGAAAACCAATACACTGACAAATATAATAAATGTTAAAAATGTTCAGAATTTTGTTCTTAATGCATAGGTCCAAGTAAGGATTAATGTAAAAGTTGTATTAATAATTATCACTTTAAGGAAGGAACTTAAGAATGTTTAAAATGTAACACTGATGAAAAATATTTTATAGAGGGAGAAAAATGTAGACCTTGTCATAGTTCATGCCAAACTTGTTCTGGAATTTAAGATAACTAATGTTTAAAATGCCCTTCTGGTTCTAGTTTTATAGGATAACCAAAAACAAATGAAGGTGGATAATGTTCTTTTTGTGATCCTACAAAAGGAAAATATGTAGATAAAGACACAAATTCCTGCATAGACTGTAATAATTCTTGCCAAACTTGTTTTGGGCCTTCTAATAAATAATGCAATTAATGCAGTGATGGTTTATACAAAAGACCAGATTTAGGAAATATTTGTTAAAACTGTGATGAATAAAATGGATTTTATATTGATAAATAATCTAAAGAGTGTAAACCTTGTAACATTTCATGTCTTAAATGTACAGGCCCTTCAAATAACTAATGTTCATAATGTCAAGATACAAACTTTAAATTGAATGAATAGACTAATATTTGTGGTAAATGCGAAACATCTTAAAATTATTACATTGATGGTTATTATTGTAAAAAGTGTCATCCTGATTGTAAGACATGCAAAGGAGGAAAACAAAATGAATGCAAAGAATGTGTATATGATAGATATTTCTTTGATAACAATAACATATGCAAGCAATGCCACTAAGATTGCGCTATTTGCAATGGAGAAACGTAATTTGATTGCTAAAAGTGCCTAAAGAGTGGGTACTATCTATCTACAGGTTAGTAGAAAAAATGTGTTTAGTGTGATTACAATTAATTTAATGATGGTACTGACTGTTAAAATTGTATAGCCAATTGTGTTTCTTGCATTAATAAAATATAGTGTCTTAAATGTGAAAAAAATTATCCAAAAACAAGGGATGGAGTTTGTGGAAAATGTGAAAATAATGAATTCATAAATTCAAAAAATGAATGCTAAAGCTGTCACTCAGATTGCTAGTCTTGTACAGGTCAGCTTCAAAACGAATGCACTAAATGCTAAAATATTAACAAATTCATTAGAGCTGATACTAAAATATGTGGAGATTGCAATTCTAATTAATATGGAGAAGATTCTGTATGTAAAAATTGCCATAAAGATTGCTCTGAATGCTATGGACCTTCAGATTCCTAGTGCAAAAAATGCTCTAACCCTTCTAATTATAATTGCTAAAATGATGAATTAAAAAATTTTATGAGAAGCTCCTTAGTTTCTTTACCTAATTAAGTAGATTTCAAATGTTAAAAATCATGTATATTGTGTCATCAAAATTGTGAAACTTGCTTTGGTGAGGCAATAAATTAATGCATGAAATGTAAAGTAGGAATATTGTAAGATGATTTGTCTTGCTCAAAAAAATGCCCTTAAGATAGTTTTTTTGATGAGTAAAACATAAAATGTTCTAAATGCAAAGAAAATTGTTAAGAGTGCACAAGTCTGAATGAATGCTAAATCTGCTAACCAGGATTTTCTCTCTTTGATGGCTTATGCTTCAAATGTGAAGTTGGAGAGTTTCTAGGTAATAATTAATAATTTATTAGCTTGCTTTTGAAGTAAATAAACAAGATAATTTTTTTATCTAATTAACCTGTAACAATGTACAATAAAGGAATTATATTGCAAAAAGTAGTTTGTTACTATTTTTTTAGATTTCCCCAATTACCTATTACTCTTTAATTAATTTTTTTCTACTTTTGGAAAATAGGTCCCCACCTTTCTTTTTTACTATTGATTGATTTACAATTCAATTAAATGTTTAGTTTACACCAAAATTATTAATTACATTTTATCATATCTAGACTAGAAGTTAAAAAGCTGTAAGCCTTGCCACGAAAGCTGTAAAAGCTGCAGTAATTCATCAGAAAGAGATTGTATTGAGTGTAAGAATACTGATTACTTTTTTGACTAAAATAATATATGTGTCAATAAGTGCCAAGAAGGGTTCATTAAAAACCCCCAAAAAAAGAAGTGCCAATAATGTGCATAAAAAATAATAAATGGAAATAAACAGTGCGTAGTTGATTGTGGTCCTGGTTAATATGTCAATTCTAACACTAGGATTTGTGAAAACTGTTTCTATAACTGTTTAGAGTGTAAAAACTCATTAACTTGTGATAAATGTGCTTAAGGATTGAGCTTTATTGATGAGAAAAGAAGTGTATGCTAAAAATGCCCTGTCAAATACTTCCCTAATCCTATAACTAACATTTGCATCTTATGTACTCAATAAAATTGTGATTACTGTGAAACTGATAGATGCCTAAAATGTTCTCATGAATATATGCTAAATACAGATAGAAAGACATGTAAGTTTGATGATAGATACAAAGTTTATAGCTGCGATTTTAAGGAAGAAGAAGACTGTGAGAAAGAAATAGAGGTTATTAATAAAACTGATATGAGCATGAAATCTGTTTAGATTACTTCTACAGCTATCTAAGCAGGTTCTTCAATTGTTTTAGTTTCTGCAGCTTCATTTGGATATACTTTATAGATTTAGCAGCTAATCGGTAACTTTATTGTTTGCGATGATTTGAAATAAATTAGTTTAGGGCCTACTTTCTTAGGACAATACTTCTCTATGAATATAATTAATATGATTCCAAGTCCTCTTTCATTTCTCAAAGAAGAACCTTCTCCTTAGAATGATAATACCAATAATAATTAGAGTTAATAAGGATAACTAAAGTCCCAAAGAATCCTCGAAGATAATACACTCATAGAAAACAATCTTAGAATTCTACAATCTAGAAATCAAAGTAAGCAATTTATAAAAAATATTATTATTTACATAATTTTGCTGTTTGGATTGCTATTGGTACTTAAAACTATATCTTTGATGAGCAAGAAGCTTCCAGTATTGTCAAAATATTGTGAAAAAAAATATTCTTATTTAATATGGTTCAATCAAATTTTCTCAAACTTCGTTTTTGCTTGTATTTTCAAAGGATTCTTTTACATAGAATTTACTGATTGGTTAAATATACTTAGCTTTGTCCTTTAATGTACCTTTGTTTTCGCTTATCTTTTCTTTTTATTAGTACTATTTAGGAAAGTAAAATTTTTTGATCCAAGATATCTAGACAGAATCGAGATTCCGAAGATTCAATATCTAGTTTAAAATTTATCAGTTATTTCAGTGTTTTAAAAATACTTTTGGTTCTTTTTTGAAGCAAGAAAAATTATTAACTTAGCTCTTCTCTATTTGGTACCAAATAAATTGGTTTCTTGTTCAGTAATTTTAGTGATAAACTTAATTTTTACTTGCTATCTTTTTTATTGGAAACCATTCACAATTAAACACTAACTTAGATATTATATGATTATTGAAATCTTAAACACATGGATTAGCTTATTGATTTTACTTGTTATAACAACAAAGTACAAGCCAATTTCATGGTTAGCTTTAGTGTCTTTATGGATACTTAATGCAATTATTCTGATCTATGCTATATTTACAATTATATATACTATGCATATTATATATTGTAAGAAGAGATTTATAGTAAAAACTAGTTACTACTATGAAGAAGATATTAAGATGAAAAAGTTTAGAGAAGAACTTAAATAAAAACATAAATTAAATATGCAAATGTAAAACATATCTGGACTAGGACCTACATCTACTCAGACATTAGATTACCAAACAAATAGATCGTAATTTATTTTAATAAATTAATTAAATTTTTTATTTTTTAATTTAAATTGTTGAATAAAAATAGAATGGATTTTAATGTCATTGAGTAGCTTGATGATATATAAAAGCTATCTATAAAATGGAATTTAAATCCCATTTATGCAAGACAAATAGCTCTTCAAGAAGTAAGCAGCAAAAACTAGGAGGCTAATTCAAATCATCATTATTGAAAATTGCAAAAAATAAATTTTTAATTAATTTTTAAAATTTTGTGTTAAAATAATAATTTTTTATTTTTTGGATCTAATTTTATTTCCTAAAGTAAAACATTATAAAATTAAGTTTTTTTAATAATTATCTTTTTAATGAAAAGAATATTTTTTACATTTCTAAAATCAAACTTAATTTACTATTAAGCTAAGCTAATATTTTTTGTAAAAATTCTTTAAATTAAAATTTTCAAAAGATTTTATGATAAAACTCAATCAAATTTAAAAATTACAAATTTCTATTTTAGATATTTTTTAAGATCCTTTTTTAAAATTTTCATTTTTTAATTCAGATTTTCAAAAAATTAACTTTGTCCACAAAATAAGCACTACCTTTTACATTTAAATAATTATCATTGAAGAATGTCTATTTTAAATTTAAATTAAGGGAAATTTTTAGAGATTTATATAAAGAAAAGAATCCCGATTCTAACTAGAATTTGAAAATAAGAATCACATATTAGTAATTTATTTAATTACTTTTTCTCTCATGAAACCACTTTCTTACTTAAATAATGATGCTAAATTTAAATAACCATAAGATGAATTAGTGAAGATAGAATTACTTATTGGTGTATTATAAGAGGTAAATAAAATTAAAATATAGTTTGATCTTGGATTTCTAAAATTTCTAAAGCTAATATCAAAATAGCTTAAAAGATTAATATATAAAAACTATCAAATATTGATTTTGAGAGTTGATTAAATTGAGATTTATAAATTGATACATAACAGTAGTTTTTTTAAGTATTTAATATTGGATTTGTTTAAATATTTGATTTTGTTTGAGCAAACCAAGAACTTAATATTTAGATACATTATATAGTTTTATAAATGTTTTTTGTGTAAATATAAATTCTAATAATTGTAAAATAGTAATTTAATTTTTTATATTTAGGTTCAACTTAAAGTAAATTACTTAGATTCATTCAACTCAATTAATTAAACTAATATTTTAAATTTTTGTAAATTTTATGTTTCAAATTAGGTGGTAAATTCTTTTCTATTCAATTTCTCAGTGATAAATAAAACAGTAAATAATATTTATGATAAAATACTAAAAAATGTTAAAAATGAGAAAAAATAATATCTTTATTAGTTAATTCAATCTTATTATTCATCTAGAATCATATCATTATTATTATCAGCTTACAATTGTTGAATTTTTGAAAAATCATTGAAGGGATTCTATAGATTTTATTATCTTTTGCCCTAGCTTTAAAGATGAAAATTATCTAATTCATCTAATATTTAAAAAGAAATTTAATAAAAAAATAATATCAAAATTATTTTACTTGTTTTTTGATTATTACCTTTCTAAAACTCTTAAATTGTTAGAGTTTATTTAAGAGGTTAAACTTTATCTTTAACAGATTCTTATAAGAAACTATTAACTTTAGTAAATGAAATAATTGATTATGATTTTTCACTCAAATTAAATTAATCTATTTTTGTCTATCTAAAATTTTATTCATCATTGCTTAGAAGGTTGTGTTCTTAATTTGTGTAGTTTTATGGAGAGCTACATAAATTTATTTCATTTTATTGCTCTGTTGTGGCTTTGAAGAAGCTCATTGGCATACTGTTTAATTCTAATTAATTTTTATTTTATTAAAAAGAAAAATTGAAAAAAATATTACTTGCACATTTTGCTTAATCATCTAAATTGTTTTGATAAAAGTAAGAATTTTTGGCGGCATCAGGGTTTAATAAATAAGACTAACTCTTAAGTGAGTTGATAGTGTTAACTTTGTGTTCAATAGAAAATTAAAATTGATAATTAGGCTCTAATTTAGTTTATATAAAATCATTTTTTTATGAAATCTATCCAACTTAGGTCTTTCCTACTTTATTTTAAAAATATCTGCAAAAATTGTGATACTAATTATAAAATTACCTTGATTCTAAAATGATTAAAAAATTTTACTTTTTTAATCCATATTTAAATGAGAGAAATTTAATAATGCTTTTTAAATCTTAGGTTTAAGTGTATTATTAATTTTACTTTTTTCAACTTTAAATAGATAATGTTTATTTAAGTATCTACTTATATTTTCAGAACTAGATATAACTTTCTTTATGCACTTTAAATTAAATCTTTGTATTATTACTTTATAAATAATATACGAGACAAACCAGCAATTTATTACTATCATTACAGTAAAACATCCTATTTATATGTAGGTCTTATCACTACTGCTTTAAATTACACAAAGAAGTAATGTATATGCACATAATTTAGTGGAGTAATTATCTAATTAATTTAACGATTTCAAACTATAAGGATTCAATTTTCTTGCAAAAAAATCATAAAGCATGATAATTAAGAAACTAAAAATTCCCTTAATAACAATATTTTCAGAGTAAAAGTTTAGCACAATTATGATAAATATTTTCTCATTTATCTTCACAAACTCCCAATAATAAGCACTTTATTTATACTCTTTAAATAAGTATCCATACTTTAAATTCATAATTATATTGTCCTAGCCAACTTTCTTTCTTTATTAAAAAACTTAAAAAAATAATATTCCAGGAATTATAAAAACAAATAAAATCAATAAAGGGATAACTAGGGTGAAACTATAAAGATTAAAATTATCTGAGTAACACTCATAGTTCATATTTACCAATATATATGAAGAACTCCCTACTTTTCTACAGGAAACTAATCCTATCATCTACTGCACCAAATCTGGTTATAAAAACATGAAAATAAATATGAAGCCTGTATAGATTGCATAAATGTCATATTTTTTCGATTTTGAAATAAACACTTAGTCTATTTTTTACCAGAGAGTATATATTATTAAGACTACCAAGATAAATTATAGGGAAAACAATAGCTTTAGATAGATTATTGGTAATTATATATCAAGTTCCTTAAGAAAGCAATCTAAAAAATTTATTGAAGATGAAATTGGAATTCCTAATGCTGAAGCAAATTCTAACAAATCTATTTCAAATATAAATATTTTTTTGTTTAAAAAATTTTAAGCAAATGTTTTAATTTACCTGATTTTATCTTTAAATTCATGGATGCTACAAAAGAAATTATCTAAATGTAATTTGTGAAGATTTTTATGTAGCTTTTCTATTCTAGTATAGTCTTTAATTAAATTGATATATTTGAGCAACTAGTTGGTCTTTTTCTTACAATTGTTTAAATAAGAATCTTAGATATTTAATAATCTCTATCATTTTTCACTGTGATGTAAAGAGAGATAAATATCCAAAGAATACTAATAAAAAATCTCCATAACTCTTTTTTAGTATTGATGCATTAAATACACTAGTATTTACTTACTCTTGTATAGCTCTCTCCCCAAAATTTTCCATAAATCTTTATAAAACTTACTTTAATCAATAAAAAAAATTTTAAATATTTACATCACATTCTTCACATAAGGGTCCAATATTTCCAGGTGTACATACATGATTACCATAACTACTTGAAATGCAATTTTCTTATCTGTTTGAACATTCAATTATATCTGGACTGTATTCTTCTTCTCTCCAGAATCCCTACTCAAGATAAATTATTCCATTTTAGCATTAAGCTCCTTTGGGACAAGGGTAGCAGTTTGTTTTGTCAAGGCTATATTTACCATTTTCACAAGTTTGACACTCTTAAAAATTATTATATTTATTGATTATTTCTCCATTTTCACAGCTTCTGAAATTAACATTAATTTCAAACATGTAATTAGAATCATATGAACTGGTAAGATTATTATAAATTTTTATTGAATCAGAAGTGAATTATATAATTGAAGATGATTAAGGTATTCCTATGAGTTAGAGGTCAGAAAAATTAAAGGTATTTGATTTTCTATCCATATTAATCGTTGATTCACCTCTTATATAATATTATGAAGTATTTTTTGTCTTTATGCTTACCTAGATTTAAGCTGTTAGAACTTAATCTTTTAATAAAACTATTGGTTTATTTATACTATCTTTAAGTTAAAATATAAAGTTAGGTAGATTTCCTCCACTTTTAAAATCGTTTAGTGTTATTTTATTTGTGTTTTGATTGAAATTATACTTAAATTATTCATAGTTAACTAAAAATAAAGAAGTAGGGTATGATGATATATCAGAGCCATATTAAATTGCAGTATTCCCTTAAATAGTAGTGCTTTAGTCTATGAATGGATTTATACCTAAATTTTATATTGCTCCACCAACTTAAGCTGAATTTTTTTATAAAATAGAATTTTTTATTAGTACATATTATAATGTTGAGTTATTTTGTTCACTAGCTAAATAAATTGCACCTCCAGAACCCTGCTGTGATTGATTATCTGTAAAAACACATTAATCTAAAGTAAATTAAAATATATCCATTTAATTAGAATGAATATATAAAGCTCCTCCATCAATAATAGCAGTATTCTCTTTAAAATAAGAATTTCTTATCACATTATTGTTTGATATTGGACTTTCTATAAAAATAGCTCCTCCTAATACTCCCTATTATTAATAAAGAAAAAATAAGAGTACATACTATATAATCATATTTTACTTCTGATTTAGTGAATCTTGCATTATCGATTTGAAATGAGGATTGTACAATATTAATTGATGAACCATAACAACTTTAGTAGCATTTTATATTCTCAAAAATAGTCTCGTCTGATATTTGTATAACAGAATTTTGTATAAACATCAAAGAGCTATTTTACTAATTTGAGTTCAGTAGTATTTACTCAAGAAATCTAAATTGAATAACTTGATTTATATTAAAAAATTAAGATTTTGAAATGATTAATTTTCCACTATCAAAATTTATCAAACTTGATGAAAACTAACTATCTGATATTTCTACATTGATAAGGTGTAAATTTGAGTTAGTTGAGGTGATAAATAGAGGAGCTATTATCTAAGGTAGGCTTTTTAAGTTGGAGAACTTTGATTTAAATATTTAAACATCTGAATTCTTTGAAGAAATTAAGGACTGAGTGAGAAAATTATTAATTTGATCTGAAAATTATTGAAGAACATAAAAGTCTTGTGTTTAGGTTTCAAACACTTCTTAAAATGTTAAATTTGAATTTATTGAGTTGATAAAAAAATTATCTTGCAAACCAAGAATATTAGTTAAGTTTGACTTTATAAAAATGATATTATTTTGCAAAATAGAACTTGAGGTTTCTGTAAATCTTTTTTAAAATTTAAATAAGATTATTTTTAGAATTTTTAAAAAATTAATTAATTATCAAAAGTTGTTAAAAACATTTGTTTACTGAATCGAAATGGCTTAAGAGTTTTATGTCAAAGAGTAAATATCTGTAAAAAAGCAATAAGAACAATTAAGCATTAAAATTGAATTTTAATTATCTATGTAAATAGCACTTCCTTTCTTGTTTGAATATCCCTGTGTAAAAAAAGTTTAATCAAAATGCAAAGCCAATAATTTGCTTAGAGGTTCAATTTAGAGGAATGAACCTTAGCTTGCTGTAGAATTAGAAAAATATGTATTATATATTTCTAATTTATTTAATTTAGCTCTCAAAAAGCCACCTTCTTACTAAAACAGAAAGTTTAAATCTTACTAATCATATGATGAGTTTGTAAAAATAGAATTGGTAATATATGCATTATTGCATTAAAGATATATAAAATTGTAAAGAGAATTCGATTATGAATTAGTAAAATGAGTTTCCTTAATATAGACATCGCTTAGAGGGCTAATTATTTATAAACCTGTAGTTGACTGAGTTTAGGAGTTAATTTAACCTATTAATGTATTATCATGGAGAAAACACTTTTAAATCTATATTAAAGAGTAGTATTGTGAATCTATTAATATTGGGTTTGCTTGAGTATTTGATTAAGTTTGTTTAAATAAAGATTTGAATATCTCTACATTTTTAAGTGTAAGATTAACATTTTTATATTTCTAGATACTAATACTCATGATTGAGTTATCGATTGCTTGTATTTATTATATTTTAGCCATAATTAATGAGAGCTATTTAACTTCACTAAACTAAATAAATCCTCCAAATATTCTATCCTTAGTAATTTATTGAAAAGCCTCATCATTCTAGTAAGTTAAATTATACATATCAACTACATTTGATAATTAAACAGTGCTAAAAGCTATTTCATAATGGTTTGTTACCGTAATATTATGGATAGTCACATTATTTAACTGATTCGTAAAGAATAAGGAAGATGTTTCTATAGCAGATTCTTAGTCAGGTTGTTATGCTGGATTGTACATATTTTCAGATATAATAGCATCAGTAATTAAGAGACTATGCATTGGTATAGAATTGAAATAATAAATAGCATTAAAAAAGAGATAAGGTGCTTATATATAAAATTTATTTTACTAAATGATTAGTGTTTAAAAAATAAATTTTAAATTGTTTTAGTTTATGTTGCTAATAGTTGAAAATATTTTCTAATTACAAAAAATATTGTTTATTATTCTTAAATTAGTCACTTGTGATTAGCCAACTTAAAATAGTTATCCAACTTATTCAGGAGAGTTAACAAGTTAACTGCTACAATTATTACCTTATATGAGCAGGTTATTGATGCTTAATGAAGTATCACTTTTTTAGGTTAAGATGCTAAATTTATAATTCAACTCAGAGTTCAAAAGTTTAAAATTATTTAATGAGACCTAAATTATAAGATATAAATAATAAAATTTTATTGCTAAAGAAGTTATTTACTTAATTTGAATTTTCAACACTAATGAACTAGTTGACTTTAGAGAAATCTTTATTTTCAATATTCATATTAGATATTGTAGTAGTTGAATTGTATATTTTGATTAAGAAGCAATTAGTTTAAGAATTTGAAGAAATAAAATCTAAATTATTTAGGATACTATTTTGAATATTTGTCAATACTACTCCACATTATTGATCTATTAATTAAGAGCTTAATATGAAATTCAATGTTAAAGTATCCAAAAAAATAGAGTTAAAATTTTATAATTGAAGAGCATTTTTGATGTTAACCTAACCTAACTTATTAGAGTTTAGATTTTTAATATTTAAACTGATAGTGCTTCCAAAATCTATCTATAAAAGTTCTTAAACTAAAGTTATAGTATTTGAAGGATCTACATAAATGTTTAATTAAATATTTTATACTCCTTTTATTAGTTAGTTGTACTTTTTAGCCTTAATGATATTTAAATAGTTTGAATATTTTATTAAAATTAAATGAATTATATTTACTTCATAAAAAGCTGCCATTATATTTTATGATGTAAGGAAAGGATTATCTTTAGTTCCTATGCCATACTGATAATTACTTTATTATGTTTCATTTGTATTATAATAAAAATCCATTTAGCAATTTAAACAAGAATTAACATCTTTTAAGCATTTTCCTATTTCCAAATAGACATTTGCATAAAAATATTAAATCCAAACAGTTTGCTTTTCAGGTAAATAAGTCAAATTAATAATATGATCCTGGTTTTAATTTGATAAAAGCCTCATGAAAAATTCAAAATTTCCATTTTTAAATTGGTAGATTATGATATTTCCAGATGAAAATTCATAAATCAACAAAAGCTAAATATCTTCAATAAACGATATGTAATCATTTATGCTACTCAGCTTGATGATTTATTGAGTTTTACCAGTCATTATATTAAAACTTATGATTTAAAAATCTCCACACTCTACAATTAAGTATTTTTCATCTGTGTTAAAATGTAAAGTTCCTACAAAAGAGTTTAAGCACTGATATTAAGCTAAATTAATAGGAAATACTTTAATTTTTGTATCAGATAAAAAAATTTACTTATTTAAGTTCTTTTATAAAGTATTGTAAAATCATTATCATTCCAAATATAGACATTACCTTTGACATCCAATCCAATAATTTACCCAAATTAAGGTGAATATAATGCAAAACATGTTTTATTAATATTATCGTCTGGATTACTTGATGATAGAACTTAAAATTAGAAATTCTACATATCAACAATATGAAATAGAAAGTTTTCATTATTTGATTTTAACGGTAAGCTGATAACAACCCATGCTTGTTCCTTGGTATCGGTTTATTTATAGAATGCAACAATTTTATAGCTTTCAGAAGGTTAATTTAATTTCAGGTAACCTAAATTTAACCACTTTTTTTGAAATAATAATTAAATTTAATTTAGACATAGAAAAAATTTACTCGGCCGAAAGCGTTTTTAGAGTCAAAGGATATTTTTTAGAGCTATAGTACGTTACCAGATTAAATTGTAACATAATATAATGGGTTATTATAAACAGAAAAAAAACTCTCTCCAACATAAGCAGGATATTTCGTATTAAATAACTATATAACATTACCCTCTAAACTATCTTATGTTAATACTATAAAATAATAGTAAACAGAAACAAAATAATAGGTTTCATTATTTTACAATCGAAATGATTTCGAAAATCCTGCTGTTTTGTAGACTATTCATTAAGTACAATATTTTTAATATAAAATGTTTTTCTTAATTTCATTATCTAAAATTGATTGCTCGTATTTAAAATAATTTTAATTTTTAAATTTCTGTTGAAAGAGTTAATAAAATATTTTAAGCATTTTAATATAACTTCAAAAAAAAATTGTTGGAAAGAAACTATTAACCTAATGCTCAAAGGGGCGATAAAGTTAGTAAAAAAGATGAAAGTAAATTCAATTTCCAAAAAAAAATAGAAATAAGAGAAAGAATAAATAAAATTTAATTACATTATCGAACTGAATAAGTATTTTGATTGTAATTGTAAATAAAGGGAAAAGATCTTGTTTTATCATTATTATCCAACACAGGGAAAATCAATTATTTATTTTCTTCTAAATAGTACCACATAGAATACTGAACTGATATTCCCTGGAAGCTAACTTTAACAGGATTTTTCAAATTTAAAAAAGTCAAAGATTAAATTTTATTTGTGTTAGGGTTAAATATCACTTAAAAATCATATCTATACAAACTGTAAGCATCTGTTGTGAAAATACTGTCAAATACCTAACCAGAAATATTCACTTTTAAAAATTTGATATTATAAAATTAGTTTTTCGTGTCAATTAAAGCTTTTTTTAATAAAACATTTGGATTATTACCTTTAAAAAGAAAAGAAAATACTCTAATTAAATAATAGTTAGTAAGGTTAATCACAAAAGTGACATATTTCATATATAATTAACTAAGTCTAATTTCCTGCCAGAAATAAAATATTATAATCTGTATGCGAATCATAGTTATAATTAGAATTGACAAATCCATCTTTATATTTAAATTTATTAAATATAATTTCTATAATAGAAGAATAAAAATTCAAAATTTACCAACCAATTTAAGATGATAATTATACTAGGATTTATTATTTTAATTAGGCTGATAAGACCATGTACATAAACCTGCTAGATCTTAAACAACTAAAAGAACTGTTTCATTTTGCTATAAAAATGCTTTTGAAAATATATACGAAATATAAGGAGTAGAATCATATTAACAGTTATTAAACCTAAATGTAGTTGAGAAAGACTCAATTTCAGACATAAAGCACTCACAATTATTATAGCACATGAATAACAAACCATACTGCTTTAAATAAGTCATTCCTAATATCGAAGTGTAGATAAATAATTTTTCTATCTTAAGATTATAAGGCTCAACAACTAATAACTGTTTGCTATTCGATACAATTATTTTATTTAATGATTCAACATATTCCATTTGAACAATCTAAAATTCAGCTATGATTATTGTTAACGGATATAAAAAATATAAAATATTATTTTAAAAAATTACTTCTAATTGTATCAATTATACTATCCTAGCTCTTTGAGATATCATCAAAGGAAACTATATTATGCATAACTTCTGCACCACTAAAAAGTACTGTATTTGTTAGAAGAATATTAGTTTTTGGTATTTTTAAGAAACTATAGATCTTATATCCTTCATAATATCTAGCCACTTTAATAATATAAATATTAAAAATAAATATCGCATTTTATTTATTACTGCTTTAGATAGTCAGTTATGGGCATATCTATGCAAAGGAAAATATATTATAGATATTCTAGATTGTAATGAAAGCCAATACGAGGATTTTTAGCATTGTTTCTTAATTAAAGATAATTATTTATTCAAAATATTGTTTAATTTATATTCTTTTAAAATTGATAATCAAAAAATTTCTTAAAAAGATGTTTATAAATTTAATCAACAAACTATTTACTTTACTTAATTACTTAAAATGAATATAAAATTGAAACGCTATTTCACTTAGTGTTATGTTTTTACTTTACTTAATTACTTAAAATTGAATATAAAATTGAAATGCTATTTCGCTTAGTTTTATGTTATTTTGGAAAATTGTACAAAAAAATTAATTCATACTTTCTATTGAATAAGAATTTTTATTTAATAAGTATTTTGCATAAATATTTTGTTTGTTGAGTTGAATGGCGACATATTCAGGTAATTATTTAACAAATTACTGAATATTTTTATTAGTATTTTTAGAAAAATAGCTCTTAAGTCAAAGTATAATATGATCTCTTGATTTTATCAAGATTTATGAAAAAAAAATTCATGAAATAATATTCCTCTTAATAAAAATTTAAAAAAGTAACCAAAAGAAAAAAGATTGCTTTATTTATCAAATTAATTTTCGACTTACATTTTAAAACAACTTTTAAGTCATATATCTATTCTAAGTAAAATAAAAATTGTTAAAGCAAGAGTAAAAAACTGCGGCAAGCTTAGAAAAAAAGATAATTAAGAAATTTATTTTAGAATTTGAGAAATTATTTTGTAATATTTCTATCTGAATCTTTTTAAATTGATTTACTTTACTTTAATAATTAATCATCATTTTATCTATAGAATTTGAGCAGCAACATAGACTTTAATTTTTGTCAAAATAATCAAATTTATTTTTTGTTTTTTATCCACACAAATTTAAAGAAATAATACAAAATGTTTTTGATATTTCTAAGATAATTTCCAAGTTTTCTTAAATTCTGGATATCTATTTTTTAAGTATATTTATTGGTATTATGAATATTAGTAATTCAATTTAAAATTTAATGCTATTATATAAATATCTATTTAAAAAAAACCTAATTTTGATAAAGAAAAAGCCTTCAAATAAATTTAATGAAATATTAGATAATAAAAATTATTCATTTCCGCTGATTAAAAATTTGTCATTCATCTAGTCAAATTATATCAAATGTTATATTTAGAAATTAATTGCGACCTCTTAATTATTTTCTATGACTATTGGTAAAACAAATAACTAGTTAGTTTTTAAAATTTCTTTTATTTATCCTTTGATTACCTAATTCTAAATTTGATCAATAATTTTTTAGGAATAAACTAATAAACTTTGAAATAATAGGGCAGACAAGTCTACTGTTTATTAAAATTATTTATTTTTTAAAAAATTAAAAACTAATTTTTTCTTTAAATTTTAAAAGTAAATATTCTTTGGAAGTAGAAAATAATTTTTTCAATCATGTAGATAATTTAAAAATTGATTAACCAATATAGGTGCTATAGAAATTTTTACATATATTTATTATTTTAAAGCAATAGAAAAATTAATTTATGTATCTTCCATAAAATGATAACCAAATTAACACTTTGTACAATTTTATGCAGAATTTTCACAAGTTTAGTATGTAGAATCACACTATTTACAAAAATTACCATCAATCAATTTTGCTAAATTCAAATTACAGTCACCACAAATCTAAGTAGCAGAGTCTTTGTATTTTCCATTTTTTCAATTTTCACATTTTTAAGAAGAGTCTTTACAGGTTTTACAAATAGATTTACATTTTTTGCACCTAC
Source organism: Tetrahymena elliotti 4EA (assembly GCA_000231825.2). Lineage (NCBI taxonomy): Eukaryota > Ciliophora > Oligohymenophorea > Hymenostomatida > Tetrahymenidae > Tetrahymena > Tetrahymena elliotti. The sequence continues at coordinate 210,130 of JH720321.1, forward strand.
CATTGTTACCAATAAAGTATCCATTTAAAATATCACACAAACTACAATTTTATGTATCTCCTTAAAAATAATTTCCACTTGAACATTAAGTGCAATTATTAGAGAAATTTTACAAGTTTAGCAACTCTTATCACAAGAATAACAAATTTCGCCATTGATAAATTTCGATTTATTTAAGTCACAATCACCACAAATTAAAGTATTTTCATATTTAAACTTTCCATTTATGCATTTAGAATACTTTAAAGAATCATCAATACATTAAGTACAAATAGGATTGCATTTTAGACAATTATTTTTTGAATCTATGTAAAAACCAATTGAATTATTGCAATCATCATATGTCATATTTTCAAGTAAAAACTTTCCATTTTACACTTTTTGCAAATACTTAATGAATCACATTCTAAGCAATTCTATGGACACTTTTAACAAATTTTTCCATCTTAAAAAAACCCACTATTACAGCTTGCAGCACAATTCCCATCTTAAATCACTTCAGAGTTATTGCATACAAGTTTTTTTATTTATCCACTGATTGGATCATAAATGATTTCTTTTAAATAATAAATTAGTTAAAAAACCCTCCAATTATAATTTAATTCTACCTTCTTTTTTTGCGCCTGATATCATTTTGTAGCAAATTCCATAGATATTAATACCTGAACAGAACTACTTTCATCATCATAGACTTCTCCTTAAGAACAATCTGCACACTTTTAATCATTACGTCTAGACTTTTCAGTACAGTTTTTAATACATGCGCTAGGACAACATTTTTTAAATCCATCTTAAATATTTATAAATTTCCACTAACTACCCATACAAGTCTAACAATTTCCTCCACCCGTAATTCTTTCACTTATAGAGCATTTAGTACAACCAATTTTAACATTTGGAGGTTCTAAACAGTTTGCCCTTTAATAAAATGAAAAATAATAATAATTATTTGTATGTCAAATAAATATTACGATCCATCCTGTTAAAGATTTCTATCTATTATAAATAATACTGAAATTATTTTCTACAAAATAATTTTAGCACTTGGTCACCTACAGTTCTTATAAAAAATATATTAATTTATTGAAAAGCAGAGTAAATTTTACTCAGTACTATTAATAATTATAGGAATTTATAAAAAGGATATTCAAATTAAAAGAGAAAAGTAAATAATAACAAATAGATGAAAAAAATAATACATAAAAAATATTAAAAAAATATTTTTAATAATTAGCAAAAAAGCATATTTTTTTTAAATATTCTTATTACAAACAAACAAGGTGTATCTACTAATTTAATCATTTACTAAATTAAATCCGGTTGAAAAAACAATAAAAAATTAAACTATAAATTAGCTGCAACCAGATTATTAGCTTAATATATAATTGGAATATCTGTACTAAAATCAATTGAAGTAGATACTGAAACTCCAATAGTTAATGTAAACTCTAATAGATCTAATAATAAAATAAGCACAGGATATAAAAATCAAGATGATAAATTTTATTTAGATTTTAGTTTTAAGTTAAATGATACCACAAAAGAAATTATTGAATATAATTTTGTAAATTTTTATGTAGCTCTAATAGGTTAGAGTTTTTTATAATTAAAAAGATATATTTGAGCTACTATAAGGTTTTTTTTATTATTGATTAAATAAGAATCTTAGTTGTTTAATAATCTCTATAATCTTTAACCGTGATATTCATTACCATAACTAATTTTGTCGTCTATTTGAGCATTTAATAATATATGGACTATTTTATTCTTCTCTCTAAAATTCCTAGTCAAAATAAATTTTAATATCATAAAACCTTCTTGCATAAGGACAAGGGTTGTAACTTGTATAATTTTTTTTTTGTTATATTTATTGATTATTTTCCCATTTTAGCAGCTTCTAAAATTCACATAAATTTCAAATTCATGATTAGATGATTAAAGGATTTTTATTAACTAAAGAACGAAGAAATTAAACTTTGTTTTTAGTCATCTTTTTTAAGATTCATTTGATTTTAGCAGGATTTTTTAAATGAATTTATTATTATGTATAATTACATTAATCACTATAATATATACTGTTCCTATGAATATTACATATAATTCTATAAAAATATGTTAATTTTTATATCTGACTCAAATTATTTTATTGGTTCAATTTCAAATATATATTTTATAATATTTAATGAATAGCAAAAACAATAAATATAAGAATCCTCTTTTGTTAATTCACTAAACTTTTTTACTAAAATTCTATTAATCTTAATTTTAAAAATTTAACATATTTTTTTTTATATACTCCATTCAGACTTAGTATAAATATTTTATGATTATGAATCTTAATATGGTTTGTGTTTCCTATCTTATTATAATAATCTTTAATTCTCTATGTTATTTTATATTCTAATAATTAAAATTGATTCAAACAATTTATTAAATCAAGAGAGTTAATTTTAAATGATTCTAATAAGTCATTGAATAGTATTAATAATGAAAAAATATAATATTATTACTTAAATAAATAAAAATACTGTTTTAATATTACACACACATATCTTAATTAATTTTAGATAGATTTTGGTTGTCTATTTTATTTGTGGACTATTCTTCTTTGATATATTAATTTATTTTGTTTTAAAATATTATTAGAATTTAAATATTTTCGTTAATAACACATTTCATCTAGCATTAAAATATACAAAAAATATGGAAAATTAATTACTAACTCTATTTCTTTGAGGAAAATCTAATTTATAATTCATTTTATAAATTAGAAATGAATTTGTAAAGATATTTTGAATGAAAGTAAAAGTACTATCATTACAAAAATATTTGAATTATTTTTTGTGAAGCTTATGAATAAATTTTAAAATATATTTGTTAATATCATGTTGGTTGGTATCCCTACATTTTTCATAATAAAGATCAATAAAAATAAATTTTTCTTCAGATCCTGATTTATCAAAGACCCCCCACTTCCTAAGATATTAAATAAGCCAATAGCATGAATAAAAATTTTAGTTGATTTAAGCCTTCATGAATAAGAATATTAAGTAAAAATAATCCATAGAATCTATAAGTTTATCATGGAATAAAAAAAGAAACATTAATTCATTGGTATTTTTATTCACCTTAGATAATTCATTTTGGATTAAAAATTTTTCTCAGGATTTTCTGTTTTCCAAATTAAATAAAAAGTAATTAAATTTGTTACTATTAATTTGAACAAATTTAAACAGATTCTAATTAAGGATATGATTCTTTAAATGTAATAGTCTAAATTTATTTTTTCTTAACTTAGTAAAAAAAAATTAGAAATATATTATTTCTAAAATATTTTAGAGGCTATTTTTTGAATTAGTACACATACTTTAAGTGAAAAAGGTTGTAAAATATTTTATTTAAAGAGCAAAGAAGTAATAAGTTTTAACAATAAGTAACTATTATTAATAACAATGAAGTGATAAAAATAAAATTTTATTCTTTTTGGCGAGAATGTATAAATTAAAATGGAATGAATTAATATTAACAATTCGAAAAAATAAAGAAATCTCAAAGAACTTTTAGAAAAGTGAAATTTTAAATAGCTCTAGTTAAGAGAATAATCAAATGATATAATGTTTGGGATAAACAGTTATTTGTAAGTACAAATTTTACACTTTCTTTTTCGAAGATTTAAAGAAAAATAGAAGAAATTAAGATTAAATTAAAAACTTAAGACAAGCTTATTCAATAATTATTATTAAAATTTAAAAAAATAATAATTTATAACATAAAAAAACTTCTTAAATTTAGAATAGCATTTTCAATGGATACTTCAATTCTCTTCTAAGAAACTTAGCTTGGTGCCCTTAAGCTTAAAAACAAATTCATAGTAGCTCCTTTAACTAGAATGAGAGCTGATTAACCTAATATGGTTCCTAATGATTTGATGGTAGAATACTACTCTTAAAGAGCTAGTTTCGGTCTTATCCTTACTGAATGCAGTCAAATTTCTCCTCTTTCTCATTGTTTCCCTGGTAAATTTTAATAATAGTTTAGATAATTTAAATATAAATCATAGTAGAATTTATTATTAATGATTTTATTTCTTTATTCTATAGGTTCAGGTGGTATTTTTACTGAAGAATAAGCTTTGGGATGGAAAAAAGTAGTTGATGCAGTTCATGAAAAAGGCTCTTTGATTATGCTTTAAATCTGGCATAATGGTAGAGCTGCTAACCCTAGCTAACTTGGAGGAAAATAACCTATTGGTCCTTCTCCTGTTGCTATTGATTAAAATAACTTCTTAGCTAACAATGAACCTTATCCTATTCCTCATGAACTTACTATTGAAGAAATTAAAGAAGTAGTCCAATAATACAAGCGTGGAGCTGAATTAGCTAAATTAGCTGGTTTCGATGGTGTTGAACTTCATGGTGCTAATGGATATCTTGTTGATCAATTCTTGAGAGATGGATCTAACAAACGTACTGATATTTATGGAGGTTCTATTTAAAATCGTAGCAGATTCGCCTTGGAAGTAATTGATGCTCTTGCTGAGGTATTTGGTTATGACAGAGTTGCTGTTAGATTCTCTCCCACTGGAAGATACAATGGTTAATATGATTCCAATCCTTTAGCTCTTATGGAATATTTATTAGGAGAATTAAATAAGAGAAATCTTGCCTTTGTTGAACTTAAGAGACATGGTGCTCTTGAAACTTTTATCAAGAACAACTCTGAAGATACAAGAACTCCTCCTTCTTAATAAATTCCTGATTTCTTCAATTAATTAAGAAAATTCTACTAGGGTAATTTGGTAGCAAATGATGGTATATAAATTGAAGAAGCACTTACTTTGACCAATAGCAACGTAGCTCAAGCTATTTCTTTTGGTGTTCTTTCTATCTCCAACCCTGATTTACCCATCAGAGTTAAGAATAATTGGGAAATCAATAAAACCGTTGATAGAAATACATGGTTCTTTGGTGGATCTAAGGGATACACTGATTTCCCCACTTATGAATAATAAACTAAAGCTAATAGCTCTTGAATATAAATATATCAGTAATTAAATGTATCAAATTTATACCAGTACCCAATTTATAATTTGAAAATAAAAGAAAAAAATTTATTAAGAAAAAAATGTAAACCAAATTCGAAAAATTTATTTACTCTTTTTTTGTTTTAATATTTACATTTAATTTACCCTCAAACAGCAAATCATAGTCATCCAAATTTTTATTTATTTTGAAAACACAAAAAAATAAGAAAAACATTATGACTAAAAAAATCTTAATTGTAAAAATTTAAGAAACAAAATTATTTTTAAGGAATTTTAAAATCATTTATTGATGAATAATAGCTAAAAAATGAGTTCAAAATAAAAGAATTTAAAATTTAAAAATAAAAATAATAGATTTTCCTATTTAGAATATTAAAAACAAAAAAAAATAACAAATAAAATTTGAAATGTTTTTGATTCTAATATTTGTAATATGTTTTTAAAAACAGATTGAAAACAAATTTTACAAATATTATTTTAAATGAAAAATACTAAATTTTTAAAAAATAATGGAATATTTAGAAAAAAATTTTAGATATTTTACTTGTTAAAAACAAGAGTATTACAAACCAATTTAAATTAAATAAATTTTTACAAAAAATCTTTTTTATTAAAAGATAAAAAAGTTTTTAATGTGAAACATTAAGATATTCAATAAATGAAGAAATCTCTACTTAATTTTATTGAGTTTTTAAGATGAAATATTTAGATATAGCTAAAATTTCATCATCATTATCAACTTAGAGTTATTTTATTTTTGAAATTTATTGAAAGGGATTCTATTTAGTTTCTATCTTTTATAATTGTTATTAAATTCCTTCACTTAAGCCTAATTATTTTAATTTAATTATTTTGTTAAATTGTGTTAATAAAAGTATTTACTTAAGCTATTTGGGACACTTTGATTTTTCTAAAAGACCTAAAGTGTTTGATAAAGTGGTTAAATGCTATCTTTAAGTAGTTCTATATCTTAATTAATATTGTTCTACTAGACTTAGATCTAAGTTTTAAAATTTTCATCAACTTACTCAGATTTAAATAAATATTAATTTTAATCTGAGTTTGATAAAGTTTGAATTTCAAACTTTTAAGGTGTTTCGCTAATAGAGATGTTTTCTAATTTATTCAAAAAAAATGGTGAAAATTTAGCAGCTTCGTGACTTAATAAATAAGATAGACTTTCCTGTGAATTTATACTTTTTATTTTATTATCATAGAAAGACTACAATTAAATATGAGCTTCTGTCCTGGATTATTTTTACTAGCCTTATTTATTTTGATGTGGCAATGTTTCATTTTCTATTTTTTAAAGTATTCTAATTAAAAAATTTTAAAATAAAATAATTTACGTTAACTTTTAGATTACTTAAATATCTACAATCTTTACTCTAAGCTTAATTTTGAGAAATTTTATAATCTATTTTATATCTTTATTTAAATTTCCTTCCTTAGTACTTTATTTTTTGTTTTAATACATTTGAATTGTAATAAAATAGATTAAATGACCTTATTATTTTTGGCTTGTTTTATAATTTAAATTACTGTGTATAGAATGAAAAAGCATTTAAAGACACTATTAATATAAAGCATATTATTTGCAGATACTTCTCTTAACTGTAGCTTTAAAATATACATAGTAACACGGTGTATTATTTTACTTGACTAATAGATAAATTGAAAGATGAAATAAAACAAATAATCTGATTGTAATTTGTAAAGATTTTGATATAAGTCTTTTAAATGAGTATTCTCTTTAGCAAATGTGATAAATTAAAGTTATTAGTCTATCTTTTTCTTGTTATTACTTAAATAAGAAATTTTGATATCTAATAGTCACTATTATTTTTCACTATAATATGTAGTGAATAGAATATCCAGACAGCACTTAAAAGCATCTTCCACATATTATATTTAGAATTTTTGCATTTTGAACATTCGTATTACCTATTTTAGTATAGCTCTCTCCCCATATTTAGCCATAAATCTTTTAGAGGGAATATTTTATCAAGGAAAAAAAATTAAAAAATAAAAATAAAAATATTTTACATCACATTCTTCACATAGCAGACCTATATTTCCAGTTATACATACCTAATAGCCATATGTTTTTCCAATACAATTTTCTTATCTATTTACACATTCTATCACATCTGGACTAAACTAATTTTCTCTCCAGAATCCATTATCTAGATTAATTACTCCATCTCAACATTCATCTCCATTTGGGCAAGGATAGCAGCTTGTGAAGTCTAGACTATATTTACCATTTTCACAAGTTTAGCATTCTGAAAAGTTATTATATTTATTTTCTCCAATTTAACAGTTTCTAAAATTGACATATACATCAAAGGTGTAATTAGAATCATTTTCATTAGAAATACTATTGTACATCTTGATTGAATCAGATCCAAAAGAAATAATAGATGAAGAATCAAGAATTCCAATCAATTAAATATCAGAAAAATTAAATAAATTTAAGGTAGTATCTATTTTTATTTATGAGTTGCCTCTAATGTAATATTAAGTTGCATTTTATGTTCTACTGTCAATCTAAACTTTAGTTGTTAAAATTTCATCTCTCAATTAAACTATGGTCTTATTAGTTTCATCTCTCAACTTAAAAATAAAATCAGGTAATTTTCCACCACTTTTAAAATTGCTCAAAACTATTTTATTTGTACTATTATTTTCAAATTACTCTTGATTAATCAAAAATAAAGAAGTTGGATATGAGAATTTATTTGAACCATATAAAACTGCTTTATTATTCTAGATGGTATTGCTTGAATCAATATATGGATTTATACCTAAATTCTAGATAGCCCCACCTACTTAGGCTTTATTATTTTACAAGTTGGAGTTCTTTATATTAATAATTTATTTTCTAGAACTATTAGATTCACTGTATAAGTAAAGAGCTCCACCAGATCCTTAAATTGATTAGTTATCTTCAAAGACAGCTTTTTCAATATCCAATTCAAATTCATCTTTTTAATAGCTATATATATATAAAGCTCCTCCATTAATGATTGCCTAATTACTAATAAAAAAAGGCCCTGCTAATGTATTATTACTTTTAAGAAAACCTTAGATAAAAATAGCTCCTGCTTCAATTACCTATTCCATAAAAACAAAACTTAAATTTGGTTCAAAATGATAATTTTTTTGCTAAAGAATTTATGAATTTGGATTCATTAATTTTAAAAGTTGGGTTCATTAGGTTAGAGATGAACCATAACAATTAGAGTAGCATTAAATATTCTCAAAAATACTTTGATTTGAAATTTTTAAACTTGTGTTGTAAATTTTTATCAAAGAGCTCTTTAAGGAAATAGAATTTGTTTATAAGTCTCAGATATTCTATTCTAATATACTTGAGTGATATTAAGAAATAAAGAATTTTCAATAGTTAATTGACCCTAATCAAAGTTTATTAAACTATTAAAAAAATTACTGTTTTGAATTTCTACTTCAATTAAAGTTAAGTCTGAGAAAGAAGAATTGAGAAGTAATGGGTAAATTTATTTGGTAAATTGCTTAAATCACCAAATTTAGATTTTAAAATTATTATATTCGAATTTTTAGTATTAATTAATGTTTGGGTTGGTATTTTTTAAAAATTTATAGTTATTCTTTAGGGATTCTTAGAATCTTGGTTTCAGTTTGTTCAACATTCTCAAATTATGCAATTGTATTTATTAAATTTATAAAAGTGTTATTTGAATACCCAAGTATATTTTAAAGTAATATTTTACTGAAGTTTATTATGTTTTTTTAGCTTTGACAATTAAGTTTATGAGTACCTTTTAAATATTAAATAAAATTTATTAACAACTTTTAAATATAAATTATTAATTTTTCAGCAAAATTAAATGTAAAAGAAAGGATAAATTTAAAGATTTAAATGATAATTATAAATAAATTTTCAAATTAATACTATATAGAAATATTCAGTGTCTTAATTCATAGATTATATACCTATGAAGTTGCAATAAGAGCAGTTAAACTATAAAACAGAGTTTTAGTTGTCAATATTAAAACAGAACCTTTTAACTTTGAATAGCTTATGTAAATGATATGTAATTAAATTGCAGGTTTAGCTGGTTACTTAGTGGCTCTATGTATAAGAATGAGCCTTGATTTCCAGTTGAATTAGTAAATTAAGTATCATTGATTATAAATGTAATTAATTTTGCATAGAGCCCCCTTCTTATTTAAATTAAGAATTTAAATCATCTAAATCGAATTAAGAGTTAGTGAAATTAGATTTATTTATGAAAATAGAATTAGATTAAATATAAATATATTTAAAGAGTGAGTTTGATTTTGAGTAGAAAATTATGTTTCATATATAGAAATATCACCAAGAGGACTTAATATTTAAATTGCAGTTGTTGATGGAATTTGAGAGTTGATAAGACCATTTAGCTGATTATTATTGAATGAACATTAATTTATTTTTATATCTGAATAGAATTATGAAGCAATTAATATTGAATTAGCTTGAGTGTTTGATTGAGTTTAATCTAATTAGCAATTAGAAACTTCTATTCTCTCAATGGTAATTTAAATAGTTTAATAGAGCTGAAATAATTAATCATTTTGATATGTTAGGTTATATAAACTAACACTATTTGATAATGTAAAAAGATATTTCGTTTTTATTTATAATAGTAATGTTTTATTTTATGATTTCTTTAGCTTAGTTAGTAAAAAATAATGAGGAAGTCTAAATAGCTGCAGTATCGTTCTATTACTTTGCATTTAAAGTATTATTTGAGCTAAAAACGTTTGAGATTTATAGACTATGTTAGGGAACTGAATTGAAATAGTAAATTGCATCAAAGAAGATATATTTTGCTTCGATATTAAATTAGTTATCTTTTATAAATATATTGTTGAAGATAAATTATAAATTTTTTTAATTTATATTGCTTATTGTTGAGAATATTTTCTGATTGCATAATTAATTATTTTAAATCAAGAGTTATTATATTTGTGATTAACCTATTTAAAATAGCTATCCAACAAATTCAGGAGAGCTTACAGAATAACTACTGCAATTGTTATTTTGGATGAAGATATTATCTGCTATTAATTAAGTATCACTTATCTGAACTATTATACTAAACTAATAATTCAAAGTTGAATTTAGTAATTAGAAATTTTTTAAAGTAATCTTATATTTACAAAAAGAAGTTAAGATATTTTGTAAACTTTAAAAAAAAATATTACTTGATTTGAGTTTTAACACTTATTAGATGACTTGTCTGAGAAAAATTTTGATTTGCTATTGTTGTACTAGATATAATTGTAGTTGAATTATATATGTTTATTTAAAAACAATTTTGATCTGCTTCTAATGGGAGGTAATCTAAATTATGAAGAATTGCATTTAAGATATCAGTAAATTATATACCATATTATTACTATTATTAGTATCTTAAAATTTAAAATTTAATTTTAAATCTTCCAATTTTAAAGATTTGTAATTCTAAAATTAAATAATATTTTAAATATCAATTTAGCCTTTTTAGGTAGGGTTAGTATTCTTAATGTTAAGATTAATTTAATTACCAAACCCAATATTTACTAGTTCTTGAATTAAACTCATTTTGTTTGATGGATCAACATAAATATTAATATTTTATATTCCAGAAAATAGCTGTAAGTATTTTTTTGCCTTTTTTATTTTTAAATTTAATAAAAGTAATTTTTTTTAATAAAACATTACATTATAGAATGCTCTCACTATATTAGAGGAAGTTAGGAAAGGAGAATCAATTGTCCCTAGCTCATATATGTGGTTACTTAATTTTGTCTCAGTAGTGTTGAAATAGAAATCCATAGAGCAATTTTGGCAAGAATTAATATCATTAAAGCATTTGACAATTTCAAAATATAAATTTGCATAAAAATATTATAAATATTTACAAGGTAATCATATTTTTAATTAGATGTAAATTTCATGAAAAATTCTATGGTATCTGATTTAAATTTATAAACATAAAGATAACCAGAAGAAAAATAATGGGCAAAAAATAATTAAATATCTTCAATAAATTTAATTTGATCCTGTACACCAGTGAGTTTGATGATTTTTTGTGTTAAACCACTTTTTAAGTTAAAGCTTATAACTTAATAATCTTTACATTCAATGAACAGTGTTATTCTATTAACATCATAGCGCATCATTGCTATAATCGCATTCAAGCATTCATATTAAGCTTCATTAAATAAATAAATATTTCATTTTTTTAATGTAAAAATACTTAATAATACTTACTTATTGAAACTTTATATTTAAAATCAGCAAAATTCTAAGAATCCAATAATTTCTTAAGATTACTCTAAATATAAAACATAATATGTTTAGTTAATATTGTCATCAGGATTATTCGATTTTAGTACTTTAAACTAAATATTCCACATATCAGCAACATGAATAAGAAAATCTTAATCACTGCTTTTTTAAGGTAAGCTAAATATAACCCAAACTTAATCTTGTCCACTATTATTCTAGTAAATTGCAACTAATTTTTACCTTTGTGACGGTAAATTCAATCCCAAATAGTTTAACTCTAAATACTTTATCGTATAATTATTAATAATTTAATTATTTTTAAAATTAATTTTTACATTCCCAAACATTTCTTGGTTATCAAGATTCTTTTAATTACTCTCTTCGATTTAAAGAATATCTATTTAAGAAAAGGTTTTACAAAATAACTAACAGTTTTTGAATTAATAATCTTTTGAAAATAATAATATTTTACATAGACAAATTTGGCTTATGTGTTTCGTTATAATTAAAAACATAAGTAAAAGTTTTTTAGTTATCTTAAAAGTCAACAACAACTATAATTAGTTGTTTGTTTACTTCTAAAAAGTACCAAAAGTAATTCAATCTACTAAGTATTAGGAGAAGTCAGAACTAAAAAATTCAATCTATAAAGATTTTTTAAATCTGATACAAACAGACTTTAATGCTGTTTATCTTCTATGGTAACCCTAACAAACTTGATATTGTAAAACGAGCTTTTAGTATCAGTAATAACTTTTACATAATATTAATTTGTCAATATACTTTATAAGGAAATAATTTAACATACTTTAATTAAATAGTAGTCTATAAGGCTAAGCACAAAAGTGGCATACTTCATAAGCTTATAGAAGCATATTATTTCCTGCAAGAAATAATATATGGCAGTCATCATGAACATCATAATTATTTTATGAATTAAAAAATTAATCTATTTAAATTAATGATATTTAAAATAGAATATTAGGTTTAGAAATGAACTTTGTTTTTACCCAACTAAAAATAATAATTATATTACAAATTATAATTAATTATATTACAAAACCAAATACACATTCCTATTGCATCTTAAATTACTACAAAAACGATCTTATTTTATTATTTAAATGCTTTTGAAAATACATAACCAACATGGAGATGAATCATATCATATTAACAATTATCGTAAGTAATAATTGTTTTAAAATATTCAGTTTCTACTATATAGCATTCACAGTTACCGCTGCAATTGAGGAAAAGAGTATCTGCTTAACTGCTTTAAGAGTGTAAGGGTCTACAAGTAACATCTATTATTAGTTTGAAACTATTATTTTATTAGTAGACTCCATATAATCGATTTATAAAATCGAAAATTCAGCTATATTTTATAAAACAAGTTTTCGTGTGTTATTTAATACTATCAAATAACTTACTTTAACTACTTCTAAAACATTATCTTCCTCTTTTGAGATATCAGTAATGTATAAAATACTTTGTAAAACGTCATTACCACAATACTAAACTGTGTTGGCTATGAGAATGTTCGTTTTTGGTATCTTTAGGTAATTATTAAAAACATAGGAACCATCAAATTCAGAAACTAATTTTAAAATTAACATATTAAATTTAAACTTTTAGTTCTTATTTACTTGTCTATATTTTCAAATCAGGGCATTACAGTGAGGAAGAAAGCAAAGTGCATAAAGATAAAATAATAATCTAAATTATTATCTATTGTGCAAAAACCATTAGAAAATGTGGGATTTGTTTCCTAAAACATTGTTTCAAATTACTTTTAGAGTACCTCTAATTTTTATTATTGAATTTAATTTTGTCAAAGCCTTTCTTATTTCAATAAGTAATTAATTAATTTCTATATTTTTAGCAAATTTATAATCAATTATTAATTAATGTAAAAAAAAATATAAATTTCTCTTCTTTAAATTTGCAGTGAATTTTCTCATAATTATTTTCTTTATAACATAAATTAAAGTAACTGCTTACAAACTCCTTTTATCATTCTTGGTAATTTTTATATTCTTAGTGAAATTTAGTAAAAGGTAAGGTAAAATAAATTAAATATTCGTTGGATTTATTTTTATCATCAAAACATTATTATTTACCAGTAATTTGATTGATTTTTTTTTTTCGTAAAAGTTAATTACTATTAATCTTCTTTCTGTGGTTATTTAGGAATTATTTTCCTTTCAAAATATTTAGTATAAGAAATTTAATAAATGAATATTATTCACTAAAAATCAAGATATTAAATGTTATGGTCACATTATTATTTTTTAAAAATGATATTAATTACTATTTTCTATTCCTTTGTTTTTTTTTTTCATTTATTATTATCTGATAATGTTGAATTTTCTACTTGTTAATAAAAATATACATATTAAAAAATTTTAAAGTTAATTCGCTTACAGAAATTTTGAGATTCCTTAAATATCTATTATCTTTAATCAAATATTAATTTTGAAAAATTGTAAGCAGATTTTTTATTTTTAGTTTAATTCCTTCCTTCATACTTTATTTTTTCTTTTAAAGTAAATGAAATTTTGAAAATTTTTAAATCGCTTTCGCGTTAAAGATTATTTCATAACAAAAATCACAAAATAGAGATTAAAAATGATTTAAAGCTAAAATAATAGTAAAACATATGATTTGCAAACCTTAATCAAATTGTATGGCTCTCCCTAAAAAAAATAGTGCTTATTAAGTCCAGAAAAAAATGCTTTAAAAAATTAAATTCAAATAAAAAAGATAAGAAACATTTATATGATTTTTATTCTGTTTTTTTTGTTTTGAAAATATTTAAAATTTAAATAAAAAATATGAGAGAATAGATGTATTATATTAAAAATAATTTTATTTATTGAAAGTGAAAGCAAATTTTTTTTAATTTTGTTTTATATATTTTATTTAGATACACTCATATATAAAAATAAATAACTTTTAGATGATTTTTTTGATTTTTTTAAATTATAATTTTATAGAATTGATTTATATAATCAATTTTATATTCATATTTTTTTATTTACAATTCATAGTAGGGTCTGTGCTTCTTATCTTTTTCAGTTCCAAGAAATAATATTTCTAGATGAAGTTCTTTTTTTAATTTTAAAATGTTTAAAATGTAAATTAAAAAAATAGTAAATACTAAAGCTGCTTCAAATTTTAGAAGTCTCTTTGTTTTCTTGAATCTCCAGCAGCATAGGTTTTGAACATGAGCATATTTTCTTAATCCAAAAAATTGTATTCAGAGTTTCTATTTAAAATAAATACAAAATAACTAAAATTAGATTTATCTTTAGTTTAGGTTACTTTAATTGAGTCATTTTCTTATTTGCAGGTGTATTCCATTGATTTTCTTGATTGCATTCAGTATTTAGAACTTTGCCTTCAAATTTCTTCAATCTTGAAACTCTTTGTTCAGGAAGAGAGCATTAGCTCATACTTTTATTCTTACAGCTTTGTATAGAGCTTTCAGTTTTTAACCCTACAATATCACCATTATTCCTTTTACCAAAATAATTAACTTAAAAAATATTACAAATTTTAATTAATTACAAAATAGCCTTTGTTTCACTTGGTGCTGGACCTTTTACTTTGTAAATCACATTGTTGCGAGATTAATAGCTATTAGTAACTAATCTAAGCTCCCTTTAAACCTAAAGAGTCTCTTTTTCTTATTCGTTGACTAACTTTTAAGGTAGGAATAGATTTTAGTTGGGAATTCTCTCTTCTTTTATTTATTTATGTAACCAAGCTTCATCTCTAAAAATTTCAGGTTTAGGTACTATTTATAATAATGAGTAAAAATGTAAGAGCAAGTAGATATATAATATTTATACCATTTTCAGTATTTTTTTAGAAAGGAATTCTTTGAGTTTTATAAAGATTAAGAGAAACAGTTTTAACAAACTACTTAGAGAGCTACTCATCTTTAGTATTTGGCTTGAAGTTAGTGATTGAATTGACTTCTTTCTTATCAATACCTCTTATTAAAGATGTGTAATTCATATTAACACTCTTTATACTTTTCTCAAAATTAGAATTAGTCTCCAAGTTTAAATCTATTCATTTAATTAGATAAAATTTTGTATTATAAAAAATTATACTATTATATTTATTACCTTTTTAAATTATGTCTTTCATTTCCTATCTTGATAATTTTCCTAGTTCGTAATCCTTGTAGATGCTTTTTAATTTCTACTTTACCTCTGTACTTATCTAAAATATTTTTGGTTCATGTCAAAAAAATCTAGAGTTAAATTAGTAATTTACTTGTGAATTTTTGATGGCAATCTTAACTGAATCCATTGTCCTTGAAGAAGAAACAGACCTCCTAAAATAAATTAAAGTAAATATATCTATAAATTATATTAATATAATGTACCAAGAAGATGTAGAAAGAGCTCTAGATTGAGACCTTCTTGATGAATTAAATTGTCTCTATAGTTAATAAAATGAAATTTGATGATTAAATAACATGCTTATATAAAATTTATTCAGCTTGATTTATTACATATTGGTAGCTGTCAGATTATGTAGTACTCATCTTTTTTTCTGAGAATTTTAGTATGTTGAATGAAAAGTAGATATTTGATTTTTGATGCTTTATTTAGTTATTTGGTTTTTTAATTTTTTTATAAATTATTATTATCAACTGAAACTAGGATAAAAGCCTAAGATTTATAAGCAGCTACCTTTTTATTATATTCTCAAATAATTAATTAGAATAATTATTAAAATTTTATTTATTAAAAAAAACATCTTTTTACTGATTAAATTTTGCAAAACTTTGACATAATGATGCAAATAAAAATTAATAATATAAAATATACATTTATTACTTTATTAATTCTTACAAATCAGATAAATTTTATATTTAAAATTACAATTGTTTATAATATTCTCACTATTCTATGATAATTCTTACTTCTTTTTATTGAATCTTAGTTGAATATTAGATAATTATGATTTAAATCCTTACAACTTCTGCCAAATCATATGAGAGTATTACTTTTAACTCCTTATAAAATACAAAGCATAGAGAATTTTAGATTATGTTTGTACAGATAATCTAAATTATTTTATCTAATTTTTTTAATTTCAATTTTTTATTGAATAAACCCTTTTATTTATTATATTTTTCCTCTCTAAATCTAAATTATTTTAATTTTCTAGATTTGTTGCTTTCTTCATGTTTTTATTAATAAAAGCTAAAATTTAATCAAATTTTTTTTAATGACTAGAAATAGTTTTTAGCAACATTCAATTTAATCCAAAATCTTTTAAATTAAAGGAGATTAAATAAAAAATTAATTTAAATTTCAATCAAATTTAATTCAATAAAAATGTTTTTATTTCGATTTTCAAATTTCATTTTGGGAATTCTTGTTAACTATTAGGCTTCAATGAAATGAATTAGAATGTTATTAAGAATAAAATTTAAATGTTCAATTTAAAAATATTTTACATTCATCTTTGTTAAATTTTTTGAAAATTATTTTATTATTTTTTTATTTTTTTATGAGAAAGAATCATTTATGGTTAAATTGACCTTATATTCTTTATTAACCAAAGTGCATTTAAAATTTTTGTGTCATACAATATTGAAATTTTTGATTAAAATAGGCATCAAAAATTTTAAGTTTTATCCAAAATTGAGTTGAAGGTTTCGAATATAATAATGATAATAATTAATTAGTGAAGATACACTTTTTTGAAAAAAAAGGAGAAGAAAAATAGGTAGATTTGCTTGGTATTATATCAGATGACGTTTATCATAAAATTGATTTATCTTAGTTAATTAAATAGAAAGGAAAAGTGAAGAGAAGAAGATTTTGCTTTTAATGAATTGAAAAGTGTTTGCAAGTAGATGATTAATTAAAATAAGATAAGGCAAGAAGAAAAAAAAGTAAGTAAATCATTTAAAAAATGATTAAAAAATCAAAAACTCAAAAAAAATTAATATATTAATTAATATTGAAATAAATAATTAAATTGAATAAATATTAGTATTTTTAAGGAAACTATATAACTAAAAATGTCAAGCTGCTGCGAAGGTTAGTTTTTTATTAAGCAAATAAAATAAATTATAAAAAAAATTTAGCTTGCTTGTTAGTTAGCTTGAATAGTTTGCAAAATCTCCTAAACAGGCTAGCTCAACAATAAAATAGCAGCATAGATTATTTTATTTATTTATACTTAACTCTATTATATTAATAGGATTACCAGAAGTTTTCAGATGGAAAGATGTCACAAAATCAGGCATTTTCGCATTTACTTTCAACGCTTTATTATTAACAGTTTTATATAACAATCTTGGACTTGTTTACGTTTTAACAAACTTTGTTCTTGTCTCAACTGTCATCACAATCATCTATCTCGCTGTTTTGAAGTTTGTTTTAAAAACTGAGTAAATATTTAATAGACTAATTTAACATCATTTATATTCTATACAAAATATTAAAAATTTTGTTTTTTAAAAACAGAGAACCTAAGGAAGACACCCAATACGTTTATGTTAGCGAAGAAACCGTCTAAGGTCTTATTATTACTTTCGTCAATTGGAATAACTACATTTAAAATTTCTTCAAATAATCTCATTAATCAATCTTTACTCAAGTTAAAGTAAGCTATTTATTTTTTTAATATTCACATTTAAAAAAATGTCTCTCTCTAAATCATTTTAAAGATTTTTGAAATTGTAAAATTTTCTAAAAATTAATTAATAATAAATTAGTTGATTGGTGGCCTCTACTTATTGGCTAAGGTAGCTAGTTGTTTCAGCATCATTAGTTTGACTTGGTTAGGTAATTAAAATATATTAAAGGCTTAAAAGAATTAAAAATAAAAATGACTCTTAAAGCGTTATTAATTAATATTTTCTTTTTATATAAAAATGAATAGTTGTTAATGGATTGTTGGCTTTTGGATTTGTTAATTTCAAGGTGGGTGTTGATGTTTGTGGAGTTTCTAAAGGATTCTTAGGTACTTAATTCTTTTCAAATTATTGATTTTCTAATAAATAAATATTTCTATATCAATTAGATCAAGGTTTAGGTCTTGCAAATGTCGTTTTAAATAAGATCCCTAAGTATGCTCCTGCTAAATAAAATTGAAAAACATTTAAATATGTCATTTTGTTTAGTTAATTTAACTATCAAAATATTCTATTCATCAATAATTAATCACTAAATTATCTTTGTTTAACTGAAAATTGGCATATCATATTGTTAATATATCAAGCATATTTTTGTATTAAATGTATTTAGTAAAAAAATTAAGTATTATTAACATAACCAATCAATCAAAAATCATCTCATAAACACCAGAGAATTTCTTATTTTAATATTTAAATTATTTCTAATTGTTAACATTTTAAGAGTTTAAAGTTTTAAAAATCTGATATAAGTAACCCAAAAATATCTTCAAAAGCAAATAGTTAACTAATTTTAAATTCCACTCTAATATACCATTTAACAATTATATATATTTTTACTGATTTATGAAATCAGCTTTTTTTAAATAAAAATTTAATAATTCATTTATTAATTCATTTTTACCTCTCTCCTCACCATTCTTAAGTAGTTTTAGAAAAATAGATTTTATATAAACAGCTGGGTATGGAAAAAAAATTAGTTTAAATTTGTTGTTAGAAAAATAAAATTGAGATTAAGTAAGAAGAGTTAATAGTTTATTTTTTCAATAATATTTAAAAACCTTCAAAACTTAGAATCAGCAAGGTCAAATAAATTCTTTATATCAAATAAAACCTTCATAAAATTTCTTTTGATTTTCAAACCTTCTTTGAAGAATTTCTATTTTCCTAAAATAAAAGATAATATTTTTAAATTTGTGTAATAAAATTTTTTTATTGAGAAGTTTAGAGTATTTATAATTCTTAAGTTGAAATAATTAGAATTGATTTATTTTTTTAATAGATATCACCTTAAAAATAGTTTCAACATATTTTTTAGATAGCCACTGAACTTAAAATATATACAAATCTTTATTGTGTATTATCAATTAATTTAATTTAAAGAAATAATTTTTATTTTTCTATTCATTCTAATTAACTTTCTGTTAAAGAAAAATTTTAGTAGTTATTATTTATTGTCTCATTTGAAATATTTTATTATTTAAAATTTTTGATTAAACAAAATATTTAAAAATTAATTTAAATATCCATTTAATTTGATATTGAAGAAGGACATAATTATTATTTTAATAAAAAAAATATTTAAAATTATAAAAGTGATCATCTTTTCTTTTTATATTTAATTTTAGAATGATTAATAGGATTTATTTTTCTAAATATATATTATGAAAATTAAAAAATTTAGTCTAATCATATATTAATGATATGGACCAATTTAAAGCGCTTAAGATATTATGAGTTACTGTGATATTTTATTTTTTTAAAAGGTTATTTATTATATGGGTGATCTTTGTTTTTGAATGAATTTACTTTTTTTTTTAATTTTCTATGATTATTTCTTACATTGAATATTTCAGTATTTGTAAAGAGTTAACAAATCATTTTTAGATATTTTTATCTGCCTTTCTATCTAAAATTTTCACCTCTAAAGAATGATAAAAATTAAAAAAATATGATTTTTATTTATCTTACATATTCAATTATTCAAAAATATTTTAAAGTTTAGATTATTTATTCTCAAACAAAAAATGCGGTGGTTTTAGTATGATTTTTGAAGTAAATTATTTTTAATCAAAATACATTTTTTTGTTAAATATTAGTAATCCATAATTATATCAGATTATTGAATTAAGGATATTGCTGTTTCAAAGAAATGAGATAATGAAGGAAGATGATTTGTTTAAATTTAAAAACCTTATTTTATATAAAGTAAAGAAAAACAAGTTAATATTGAAATATCTTTCAATGCTTTTAATTTACATTTAATTTTTTCTAGTTGTAGAAAAATTAATATCTAAATTAAATTAACTTTTTCATTTAAAAGTTTTATTAAGATTCATGATAAAAACTCTATTCACATATGCTTTTATCCTTCAATAAATCTTTTATTATACCTAAATATTATTTCTCTACTATTGATAATTTTATTTTATTATTTAGCTAACATAGATAAATGAATTAATAATATATTCAAGTAATATATTTTGTAATTAAAACCACATAATCTATCTAAAAATAAATAGAAATTAAGATGACTACTAAGCGGTTTGATTGGCGATTTAATGATATTTTTAATTTTGTTAAAGTTATCTAACAAAGCAATTTAAAAAATGTAATTTAATTTATCAATCAATTTTTTTAGAAGAAAGAAAGTAAAAAACAGTTTTACTGTATTTCTTGTTTGCCAGATTCCTTTTACATAATAATATTTAAATGCTATGTCAGATTCGTTTTTTTATTTTATAATTTTATAATTAAAAATAATCAATATGTTTTGTTAAATATCCTTTAAAAAATATTAACTAAAAGAAGAATTGGATATAAAATATGTTAAAAAGGTTTGTCCTATTTGGGATATTAATTAAGATATCACTAACTCTTGAGTATGCTAATAATATGATACTAACTTTGATCTTGATCAAACTAAAAATTAGTGCATTTTGAAGAAAGAAATATGCTAACCAAGCACTTAATTTATAGAATACCCCTACTAATTGTGTTTAAACTTGTCCCTAGCAATCATACTCTAACTAAAGCGCCCAAATTTGTGAATAAACATATTAATTCATTAGGGTATAAAGCAAATCTAACAAGCAGTTTAATTAACAGATTCTTTAAATATAATCTATCAATGAAAACTAGTTTATTGTAAGAGCAAGAGCTTGTAATATTGGTCTAGTTAATGAGAATTCAAATATTATTTATTCGTATATATTATTACAATAAATTCCAAACTTTGACACTTTTTATGGATTTCTTGAAAATGAAGGTAAGGCTATTAGCTTTATATCTGGGTTATATGGAGGCTGCTCTGCGGGAAATAGATTTACTGTAATAAAATTTTCTACTCTTTAAATAGAGTTTGATTTAGACATTTAATCTGACTACCAAATGTGGTTAATTAATGATATCAACAAACTAGTATTTTTATATAATTTTAGGGAATATAATTTGGTGTGGTATGATATTTTAGCTAAAAAAATTAACAAAAAAGATTTAGGACTAGGATAAAGATACTAGCTTTTAAGTAGCATATAAGGAAGATATTACATCGCCTACAGGTCATTTCAGGTAAATTTGTATTTTACTTTTTCAAAATAAAAAACTTTATGAATTTCTTTTTCTTGATCATTTAGTGAAGAGTGAAATGTTTCTAAACATTTCAGATAAATATGATTATGACCTGAATTATCATTAATGATTAATTAATTGTTAGTAAAAAGTAATTTTCACCTAATTAATTTTAATATCAATAAAAAATAGAACAATTAAACTGTGCTTTGATAATGAAAATATTAAAAACATCTTCTACAAAGTCAGTATTTTAAAAGATATTCCTCTAGATCTTTTAGAACTTATTTCATTAGATTGTGATTTCAGAGGCTTTTCTTTCTTAAGTTAGAGTCTCCTTTTGGTTTTATAATATGATTAAAGTAAAAAGAATATCAGATTAAACTAATTTGATCTAGGGCAAATAAATTTTGGACAAGGTTATTCTTAGCTAAGCTTATAACAATATATAAGTATTTGAAGATGTCACTTTAAATAGTTTTTTCATCTTCCTAGATGATGGTAGATTATCATTTGCTAATTTTACTGGTTCTATATACAAATAAAAGAAAGCAGATAAAGATTTGGATTTCAGCTCTTATCTCACTCCTGTAAACACCAATTTCTTAATCCTCTTCTTCTCTAGTTAATATGACCTTCCAGTCTAATAAAACTGTGAATCTTTTCTTTAGTCTACCTAAATCAATATATCTAAATTTCAAATAGATAGTGAAAATACAATATAAATATAAGCTATATTGATTCTTATCAAACTTAAAACTTCTATGAAAATGGATATTATTCAATTAGTCTCATAAATTATTCTGTATTGTTAAATTAGATGATGCTCTACATTGATCAGTATTCAAATAGCTATTCTTTCTACAGCATTGACTAAGTTGATTATTTAATTAAAGGGATTGAGTATTTATAAATATGATTTGGGCTTTTCTCTTTAAAATTTACAAAAAAAATCAAAAATACTAACAAAAAGCTCAAAGATTTAATTGAGCTAAAATGATGGAATATTTAAACATACTCGCTTTATAGATAATAGATTCATTAATGTATCAACTAATAAATCTTAAATTATTCAAGAATATATAATTGATTTATCTTTAGGTCAAAAAATATTTGAATATACATCTGCAAATTGTGGCATACAAACGACAGTATTTTATATAAAAACTAAAAAAATTACTATTTATTTAAGAAATCTCTCTTTTTTGTGCTTCAAAAGATAAAGTGTTTGCTAAAGCTAATATTTTATTTTCTATATTTTTATATGTTAGTTGATCCATATTTTAATATTCAAAGAAAAAAAAAATTCACAAGATAATGTGCTGCTAAACCTGTTGCAAATAACCACTTCATAGGTACTTTTTAATTTAATTTAATTAGAATTTTATAATTTTTATCTTTAAAAGATAAAGTAGGAACAGAATAGCGAATGACATTTCGAACTCTTAGAAAAATTTCAAGATTATCAAAGAGGATATAATATACTGAATTGAATAAATAGTACATATCATGTTTACAAATACAAATAATGAAATTTTTTATACTAGATTTATTTGTAATGATAATTGTTAAACATACTCACAAATATATAATACACATAAATCTTCTCTTTTAATTTCTATGTTTTTTTATTCAGAAAAACCATTCAAAAAAAAGATTCTTTCTTTTAAGTATTACTAATCTTGAATTTGTGATAAAATTTATTTGCAAATGAATAAAAAAAAATTATTAATTAATAAATTCTTAATTTAGAAATGAAATATCTTTCTAAAATTAAAGACTTTAAATTTTAATTTTATTTAGATGAGCAGCAGATACTTTCTTGTAACTATCTTTAATTAAAATATTTAATTCATAAACAAGATGGAATACTTATCAATGAATGAATTTCAATTCATCTATTAAATTAAAAACAATATTTATGACTTAAATTTAATTTTTATCATAAGATTAATACTTAATTAAATTATTATTGATATCTAAATGATCAAAAACATAAAAGCTCTTTCAAAATTTTAAATTAAAAAATTAAGAGCCTAAATAAAATGTAAATATTAAAAATTTATTAAATTAAAAAAGCATTAATTAAATTTACTAAATTATTACAATATACTTTTCTGATCACTATTTTGATTATCTTTTTCTTGATCTTTCTTCTGCTCTTTCCTATTTCAATAGGAATTGTGATTAAGTTTTACTTAAGGTAATAAATTCTTCTCATTAAAATTCTTTTCAACATAAATTAACTGAAATATTTTAAACTTTAAAATAATTTTAAATTTACCAAAAAATGTAAATATATTTTTGTATTGTATGTAAGCTGCTCAGATCTTTATTTTCTTCAAATTTGAGTGAATTGCCATCAAAAAATTGATTTTTATTTATTATTTGATCAAATTATAAAATAGTTTAAATAATATTCAATTTAATATTGATTAAGTAGAAAAAGATCTTTTGTATAAAAATAATTTTCTCAATAAAAATAACCTCAAAATGAAAAAATGATCTTATATTTTTAAATATTTAATTTTTAATCTCATATTAGGTGATTAATTGGTTAATTATAGTTTATTTTTTTTAATATAAAACACAAAAATTAAAAAATTTAGCGATAAATTATAAGAATACAACAATATACATTCATTTTATAAGCTATTTCTATTTAGCGCTAAAGAGATTATCATCATAATTGTTATTTTTTATTTTTGATAAAGGATTCTTTATTGATAAGATGGTTGTATTTTTAATTGAATTTACCTTTTTTTTTATTTTTCTATGATGATTTCTTACTTTTATTATTTCAGTTTTGTATAGCTGACAATTTATTTTTAGTGATTTTTCCTATTTTTCTTCTAAAACTTTCTTCTCAAAACCAAGTTAGGTAAAAAAGCAATTGATTTAATAGCAACAATCAACCATTTATTCATCTTTGGTTTTTAAAGAATTAAAATATTTTAAAGTTTAGATTACCAATGATCAATCAAATGAAGGATCACCTTCATATATGAATTTTGAAGCGATTTATTAACATCAATAAATATATTAATTTTGAATTATTTAAATATGAGAGGATACAAAAACGGATATTATCATGAATAGAAAAAGTTGATGAAGCTATTTTGAAATATATTATTTACACATAATAATATCAGTATTATTGATGAAGAAAATTAATATTTTAATAAAAATAATTTATGCTGGTGGTTTGTTTAAATATTAAAACATTTTTATGTAAAAAGTAAAAAATATATGAATTAACATTGAAATATCTTTTAATGCTTGTAATTATCATTTAATTGTTTCTAGTTGTAGAAAAATTACTTTCTTAATTAAATTTTCTTCTTTAGAGTTTTATCAATATTTATGATAAAAATTTAATCTTTTCAAATTAGAAATAATTACTTACATCTTTTTATTCATATTTATTATTTTTTCTATTGATAATTTTATTCTATTACTTAATCAACATTTTTAAACTTATTATGGTTAATTGTGTTACTAATGATTTAATCTATTTTAATATTTTTATATGAAATTGTAATGTATTTAATTAATCATAATCTATCAATAATGAGAAATTAAAAGTATCTCTGTATCCTGATTGAATATTTAATGAATTGCTTTAATTAATGTCATAAGCTATTTAAAAAAACTGTAATCTCATTTTGAAAGCAATTTTATTTAGAAGAAATTAAGAATTAGATTTACTGAATTTCTGGTTAGTTAGATTACAATAACATATTATCAATATTTAAATGTTGTGTTCTGATTTATTTTTTATTATATAATTGTATAATAAAAAAAATAAATACTTTTGGTAAATATTCTTTCAAAAAGTTAATTAACTAGAAGATTTTATATAAAAAATATGTTAAAAAGGTTTTTCCTCTTTGGAATATTAGTCAAGATATATCTAACTCTTGAATGTAAAAGCAATCAGATATTAGATGCTTTTGCATCAAAATGCTTAGACTGCTCACCTTCTTGTGGAAGTTGCTTCAATATTGATGATAAATCGTGCTTTACTTGTTCACAAGATACTGTTAAAAGTTCTATTAGGAATAATACATGTGTTTAATAGTGTTAGAAATATGAAAGTATAGTAGAAATAGATGGCCAAAAAACTTGTGTGAAGTGTTAAGTACAGGGATGTATTACTTGTAATGCAGAGTAA
Source organism: Tetrahymena elliotti 4EA (assembly GCA_000231825.2). NCBI lineage: Eukaryota > Ciliophora > Oligohymenophorea > Hymenostomatida > Tetrahymenidae > Tetrahymena > Tetrahymena elliotti. Next base: position 235,892 of record JH720321.1, read on the forward strand.
GTATGCTAATAATGCGATATTAATTTTGTGCTTGATCAAACTAAAAATTTGTGCATTTTAGAGAAAGAAATATGCTAATCAAGCACTCAATTTATAGAATACCCCTATCTTGCTGGTGATTGTGTTTAAACTTGTCCCTAGCAATCATACTCAAACTAAAGCACCCAAATTTGTGAATAAACATAATAATCAATTAGGGTATAGAGTAAATCTAGCAAACAGTTTAATTAGCAGATTCTTTAAATATAATCTATTAATGAAAACCAGTATATTGTGAGAGCAAGAGCTTGCAATATAGGTTTAGTAGATGAGAATTCGAATATAATTTATTCAAATGTATTGTAATAAGTTGAAAATTTTGATGCATTTTATGGATTTCTTGAAAATGAAGGTAAGGCTATCAGCTTTATATCTGGATTACATGGAGGTTGCTCAGCAGGAAAAAGATTTATCGTAATGAACTTTTCTACTCTTCAAATAGAGTTTAATGAAGACGTTTAATCTGACTATCAAATGTGGTTAATTGATGATACCAATAAATTAGTATTTTTATACAATTTTAAAGAATATAATTTGGTGTGGTATGATATTGTTGCTAAAAAAATCAATAAAAAAGATTTAGGACTAGGAGTAGGATACTAGCTTTTAAGTAGTATATAAGGAAGATATTATATCTTCTACAGATCATATCAAGTAAATTTTCATTTTATTTTTTGAATATAAAATACTTTATGAAATTCATTTTCTTAATCTTTTGATGATTTAAATGTTCTAAATATTTTAGATAAATGCGTTTATTGCCTGAATTATTATTTATCATTAATTATTGATACAAAGTAATTTTCACCTAATTAATTTTAATATGAATAAGGTTTTTTACTTTCATCTAAAATCGGTTTAATTCTTATTCTTTCCAAAATACATTATTAATTTTGATTTTTTACCCATACATCATTCTTTAAATAAATATCGTTAATGCAATTATCTATTTTTAAAAAAGGTTGCCACTCTTTAAAAAAATAGAACCCTTACTTTCTAATAGTTAAATTACTCCTCGCCTAAATTTCCTTCTTAATTTGTTTATTTTGAAACTAATTTAATTCTATAGCTATACTTTGATGAAGAAAATCTTAAAAACATCTTTTACAAAGTCAGTATTTTAAATAATATTCCTCAAGATCCTATAGAACTTATTTCATTATAGTGCGATTGCAAAGGCTCTTCCTCCTTAAGTTAGAGTCTTCTTTTGGCAGTATAATATGATTAAAGTAATAATATTATCAAATTAAACTAATTTGATAGTTAGGGCAGATAAATTTTTGACAAAGTTATTCTTCACTAAGCTTATAACAAAATATAAGTATTTGAAGATGTTTCTTTAAATAGTTTTTTCATCTTCCTAGACGACGGTAGATTATCATTTGCTAACATTACTGATTTTATAAACTAATAAAAGAAATCAGATAAAGATTTGGATTTCAGCTCTTATCTCATTCCTGTAAACTCTGATTTCATTTAACTTACTTCTTCTCTTGTTAGTATGACCTTTGAGTCTAATAATATTGTGAATCTTTTCTTTAGTATAGCTAAATCTAAATACCTTAATTTCAAATAGATAGTGAAAATACAATACAAATATATTGATTCATCCTTTAAGATAAGCTATATTGATTCTTATCAAACTCAAAACTACTTTGAAAATGGATATTATTCATTAAGTCAAATAAATTACTCTGTCTTATTAAATTAGATGATGCTCTACATTGATCAGAATTCAAATAGTTATTCTTTCTACAGCATTGACTAAACTGAATCTATATAATTAAAGGGATTGAATATTTATAAATTTGATTTGGGTTTTTCACTTCAAAACCTACAAAAAAAATAAAAAATATTAACAAAAAGTTCGAAGATATAATTGAGCTAAAATGATGGAGTGTTTAAATATACCCGTTTTATAGACAATCGATTCATAATTGTATCAACTACTAAATCTTAAATTGTTCAAGAATATATAATTGATTTATCTTTAGGTCAAAAAATATTTGAATATACATGTGCAAATTGTGGCATACAAACGACAGTATTTTATATAAAAACTAAAAAATTACTATACATTTAAGAACTCTCTATTTTCTGTGATTTACTTCAACATAAAGTGTTTGCTAACCTCTCTGACCAGGCAATCTAAAATTTTATTATTTTAAAAGATGAAAGCCTATTCATTTTTATTACCTAAAATGGTTTGAAATAACTTAATCTAAGTGATGCTACAGTGTAAACATTACTTCAAGAATAATTTGATGATTTCTTATATTCAGATAAATAGAATAAAAATCCACTAATATCAAAGAATGATTTTATTTATCTAAGCTCCTAAGAAATTAATTGCTAAATATTTTCAATTTAAAACTCAAATAAATTAAATGATTAAATATCATTTCTAAACTAAGCCCAACAATTCTTCGTTGCTTATGACCCTTCTGATGAGATTTTCGTTTTTGAACAAGATAAAATTTACATTTTTACTAATACTTTGATTTATAAGAGTACTTTTTTAGATAGTTTTGAGTTTACTGTTATTAGTTATGACAGTAGGTATGTATATTTTTAAAACGGCAATAATTTTTATAAACTAGATATGGAGCTAAAAGTTATCTAAGATTTATAATCAAAAAGCAGAAATAATAATCTTGTTGGTATTATGGAGTCAACTTCACAAATCAAAAAGGAGAAAAATATTATAGACACAAGTAGCATGATCATCACAAAAATATTACCAGAAATTAATGTATATGTTGGGCAAGGATAATGGGGAGATACCAAGACTCATTTTTTTTAATCTGAAAAGGGATTTAACTGGCATAAAAATTTATTCAATACTCCTTTCAGTACTATCATACTGACCTCTGATTAAATTATAGTGGATTATGATATTAATGAGAATAAATATTTTGTTGCAGTTTTCGATAATTATTTGTAATAAATAGCAATTTATGATATTAAAATGTCCAAATCAGTAGTTAAATAAATTAGCTTCAGCGAATCTTTTGATTAAAATATCAAATTCTTAGATTGGTAAGCTGGAAATTTTATTTATGTAAAAGGGAACAACCTCTATTAATATAACTCTTAAGCAACTCCCCCACTTTAAGCTACTATTATTATTAATTCAGATATAGTCTCTTACTAAGTTTGTCCTTCTAAGAATATTGCTGTGGTCTAAACAAATACAGATATCTTCTAGATTAATGTAAATTTTTTCAAAATAAAAAATATTTTAACAAAAATCATTTTTTAATAAAGCTTTAATCCAAAATACTAATTCAATTAACTGACATGATGTTAAAAATGAGATGTTATAATTCATTAAGTAATCCAATTAGTTTTACATTAAATTGTGATGAAGACTTAATTATTGTAGAGTAGCCTTGTTTCTTTATTTTTAGTTTACTCACAGGAGAACCACTCTATGATTTTTAAGTAAATACTTTAAATTTAATTTTTTTCTTTATGCTTCAAGAGGAATTTACTTTCATTTTATCAATCTCTTTTCATTTAAAAATAAAATATTTTAACAATTTTTTATAGTTAAATACTTTCTCTTTAAAATTATTTTCAAAAGATTTCATGCAATTATCAATGAAAATTAACTACTTACTTTCTGAAATAAATTAGGTTTAGTTCTTCTTTTTTGGTTAAAAATTATGTTCTAATTCTGTCGTTTATTATAAACAGTAATAGTTTGTTATTTAGTATGGTATTTTTATCTTCCATTTTGTGTAAGATAATACCCCTTTCCCTAATCATTTACTTACTAGTACCCTTCTTCCAAACGCATTGGAATGTAGGTTTGGAGAGTCAGAATTATTTTTTGATATTAACTACAATGTAATTCTAGCTGCTACAGGATCAAAGAGACATATAATTTCTATGAGATAAGCTGGTACATACATCCAGCCTTTTGATTACTACACATAAAATACATTTACACCAGAATAAACTCACTTTTATTAAGATTGCTAAACTTTTTTAATATTTGACAAATCTTAAAACTTTTATATTATAAATTATTTGACTTATAATGTAACATAATTTTAGGTAGATGCTTAGGGAATTAAAGGGTTAATGATGGAATAAACATAAAATATCACTTTTATGTATTCTGACTATAACATTTACGCTTATTAGTTCCCTAGCATGACCTTTATTGAGACATTCTCTATATATTACGAAGGACAAAAACCTCTACAAAAGCTGTTTATAAATTAATAGCTATCTATTTTATCTGTGGTTACTGAAACATCAATAGTTTCTTTTGATTTAGTAGAGTCACTATACACCAGTGAAATAAATTTGAAGCAATATTAAAATATCTAAAATCTAGTTCTGAGTGATGAATATTAAGTTTATTATAGCGAATAGAATTTTTCTATAAATTTATTTAATCAAGAAGCAGTAGTAGATTCACTTTTATTCCCACCATTCGATTATTAAGTATACCCCTATTTTACTTAAATGGTATTAATAGCCTAAAACAAATTCATTTATGTCTATTTTGATAAGCTTTATATTTTAGATGTTAATCTATAAACTCAAAAACTATCTATAAGCAAATCAGTAACATTGAAAGAATCTCCTGACAATTTCTTTTTTGATTAAGCAGGAAACTAAATATTCATATTATATTCAAAGGACTTTTAATTAAATTCAATAAATCTATCATAGCTGGTACTAAGTGAAGTAAATATAATTTCCTTTACTGAGGGTGTAGCTTCATAAGCTTTAATTTGTGGAGATTATATAATTCTTCCATCAGTTAACCTAATATCTATTTATAGCATCAAAACTAATTCAATAAACAAATTAAATATTTCAGCTGGAAATACAATTTAGTTTGTTTTTAAGCTTTAATAAAAATCAAATCAAATTAATTATTGGTGGAAAGTCCCATTTGAATATGAAGAAAGATACAATAGCAACGATTATGATTAATCAAAGAACTAGTAAACTAATTTCTTATGTGTTGTTTCTCAGAATTAATAAGACTCCTAGTTAACTTTGGTTAATCTATTAAGTATGAATTTATAGAACAATTTAGATATTTAAAATACATTGATAACTAACGTTGTCAATGATCCATTTAGAAATAAGATTTATGCTGTTAATAATAAGGGCATGACTCTAGTATACAATTAATCTTTAGAAAATTAAATAAACATATAAAATAATTGCCTGAAGTAAGCAGCCATAGCTTTTGATTCTAATTTTATATACTCAATATGCCCTCATAATATCATAATTTACAATGGACTCAGCCTTAAACAATACCTTGTAATTAACACAGGAATATAAGGTGCATATAATATTGTTAGTTTGAAATTTAAAAACTACTTCTTTATCTTTTAAAAAACAAAAGTTAAACTTGTTTAAATCAATTCAGATTCTTCTTACAAAATTCTTTATGAAAACAATGCATAGTACCAAGAACTTCAAGTTCTTTAGCTTAAATAGAATGAGTAAGGTTAGAATACACTAAGTTTTATCGTTTCTTCTTTAAATGACATTCAGAAGATAATATACCCTTTAACTGAAAATAATTCTTTTAATTAAAACAGTAACATTTTTATACAGTAATAAAATCGTAGCTTAGAGAGCACTTATACTTCTGCAATTATACAAGAAACTGCAAAAAATTCTTTAAACTAGCAAAATACTTCTCTATAACTTATAGAAATAGTATATTTAGATTAGTAGTCAATTGGAAGTATTGATTCAGAATATTTGAATGCATCTAATACAAATTCTAATTTATCTTTGAGGATGTAGGCATAATCTACAAAAGATTAAATCTATTGGCTGAATGATAGTGTATACTCTAAGTAAATATCTATAATTCAAATACTCGAGATGCAGTTAAATGTTAATGCTTTAGCACTAAATACTCAAAGTTTTATGAAAACATTCTAAATGTCAAAAGTGACTCTTAGTGTTAGCTAAAGTTTGATATTATCTAACTTTGCCAGTGTTTATTTATAAGAAGTAAACCTAATTATTCCAAACATAGAAATATTTGAATCAATTACCATCAAGAATTGTGGTTAATTGGTGATAGAAAAATTAACTTTAAATACCATAAATTCTGTTTAAAATACTTTGATTAAAATAATTAATGTTACTTCTGTAGTGATTAATAAAATTGATATTTCAGATCTCAAAGCACTTTCTGCCTTTTCTTTTGACACTGTTTAAAACTTATAAATTTAAAATGTAGATGTAAAATAATCTTAAGGCCTACAATTATTTTCAATAAAATAAAGCGATAACATTAGTGTTGATATCATAAATATCTTTACAGTTTTTGACTCCAAAATCTTGGATATTTTTGGTACCTAAGCATCGAAAATTTAAGCTATCACTATTCAAAATAGTACATCAATTCACTTATTTGATATTTAAGATCTTTAGATTGATACAATTTCTTATAAGTGCCATCTTTACTAATTACAAAATATTGAAATAAAAAATTCAACTAACATTTAATTATATTCAAAAGCTGATAAAATTGAGATTTAAAATGTGACAATGATAGAAGTTATAAATTCTCAGAATATATTTAATATTTTAGCAAGTGATTTATTATTAAATAATACTTTTATTGAGTAATCCTAGACGTCTAAAAGCAATACTTTTGCTTTCAACTTGATCAGTATTGCTAATTTAAAAATATAAAATTTCACTTCAAGCCATAATTCAATTTAAATGATAGCTATCAAATAGCAAGAAAAAAATGGGAAATCAGAGCTAATTAAATCTTAATTTTACAATAATTAGCTCCAAGGAGATAATCCTCTTCTCAGTTTGGAAAATATTGAATTAATCGAAATCAGCTCTGTTTCTCTTAGAGATAACATAATTTCAGAAAACTCTTATGCTTCATTGCTATAAATAAGCAAAAGCAATTTGATAAAGATAAATGAAAGCAATTTTACCAATAATATTAATAATTAAGGAATTGGTGGAGCAATATCGGTAACTGAAACTTAATAAATCCAACTTCTTTTTGTTAAGTTTTAAGGGAATGTTTGCTCAAAATAAACTGGAGGAGCAGTTAATTATGTTAATTCTATTAATCAAGGTTTACTTTCAGCTAATTACACATATTTTTGGCAAAATTAAGCACCAACTTCAATAGGAGGAGCAATAAATTTAGATAATATTAATGTAAAAATGCTTAATTCAGAGCTATTTTCTAATAAAGCTTAAATTGGTGGTGCCATATTTTACTAATCATTGATTCCAGATTTTGTCTTATAAATATAAAAGAGGGTTCTAAACAATTATAATTAGAACAATAACACATTTGACAATAACTTCGCTGAAATTTTTGGCTAAAATATTGGATCGACTTTAAGGAAAATTTAATTAGACCTAAATAGAATATCTGGTCCTAAAACTACTTAGATAGACTTTTAAAATAATGTAGTTATCATTTCTAATATATAAAGTGGCTCATAAATTGCTTTTGATAATATTAATATTTTAGATGAAGAAGACAATCCTATCCAAATCCCATCAGCCAATAACTAAAAAACTATTAGTAATGAAGTCATTAAAATAATCAATCAAATTTTTGTATAAATCATATGTGACTAGAATAATTTATAAATTTAGTGTTTAGGAGATTTAAAATCAAACGATTTTTCCTAAGGGGGCTTTATTTTAATAGTCTAGCTCATCTACAAACCTTAAAGTAACATGTAATTTTAAATAGTATCTAATTAATAATCATCTCTGATTGATTCAAATGGGAATACAATAATCAATTAAGGATAACTAAATCTAAATGTTCAGATTAACTTCAGTTAATGTTAAATAGGATAGATTTTGAAGTAGTTTTCTCAATCAATTATTTGCGAGTAGTGCAAAGAAGGTAAATACTCCTTAAATATTTATGATACTTAATGTAATTAATGTCCAGATTCTGCTGTTAAATGTGAAGGTTCTTAAATATAATTAAAAGATGGCTACTGGAGAAGTAGTGAATTATCTGATGAAATTATTTATTGTAGTTTTAACCCTGCTGCTTGCAAAGCTGAAAGTCCTGACTCAAAAGTAATTTAATCATTAAAAATATTTAGAAAAATTTTCTTTTATTTTTCTCAATAAATTACTGTATTCTCTTGTTATTGTTCTAAACGATAATGGTCTTTATTAATGATCAATAAAAAATCTTCATAATTTTGACAATTTTCAAAAAAATGGTCTTTATTTAAAATGACCATAAAATACAGTAATAATTTTTTGCAGAAAATTAAAATTTTTTCAGAACAATTTATTAAGTTAAAAAATAAATATCTATTTAATATTGAAAAATTTAAAATAATTTATAAAAATTAGTAATATTGTGATAAGGGGCATGTAGGTGTGACTTGCAATAATTGTGATGTTTATGGAGAAGTTTGGGGAGAAAGATATGCTGAAAACTTTAGTTCTGGAATATGTTAAAAATGCAATGAGAATACAGCAGTGATAATATTCAATAATTTGATAAAAATAATTTTTGTCATTTCATACATATTTTTTATGATTGGAAATTTGCAAAAACAAGTTTACATTAAGCTCGTTGGCCACTACATAACTAAGTCAGGACTGTTATTTTTGGGAAATAGCTGTAAAATATCTTTATTTATTTATGCTTTTATGTTTTAATTCTTTTTAAAAATTTAAACAAAGATAAATCAGATAAATCAAAAATATTCTCTAAAATATTAACTGATCATTTATAAATTCTTTCCTTGGTTTGTGGTATGTTTAACGTACCTCTTTCAATTACTTTACCTGTTCAAATAACAGGAAATCCTCTAAATTCAATTAGCAAATCTATTGATTGTATAATTAGTAATGATAGTGATACAAAACCTCTTTGGTTCTACAATTTGTTGTGGTCTTTATTTTTACCAGTTTTAACATTAATAGCTTACCTTTTATTGGGTGTAATCCTTAATTTATTTAAGAGAAGAAGTACCTTATAATTTATAAGATCTGCTGCTATTTTTATCTACTTTTAATACTTCATATCTATTGTAACTATTTTAAGTAGATCTTTGAACTGTTTTTCTGTAGGAAATGAAAAATATATGGATTTAGATTTAAATATAAAATGCTATGATACCGAAGACCACTTACCATATGTCCTTTTCTTTACTTTACCTCTTTTAATAATGTATGGAATTTTAATTCCTGTCTTGCTTTTTGTTAAGCTTTATCTTATGCACAAGAAAAAAGTTTCAATAATAATCAAGACTTAATATTCTTTCATTTTTGCTGGTTTTAGAGATTCTTTATTCTATTGGGAGTTTTATAAAATTTTTTATAAAACATCACTCATTCTCATTTTTGTTCTTTTAAAGCAGAATCCACTACTTTAAGTAAAATCTATTTATATTTTTTTTAGGTTTTCTCTTAAATTTATTTTAATTTAGGTTGCTTTAGTTAATATATTAATGATAACAAATTTCTTTTTGATTGTTAAACTAAGTCCTTATTCAAGAAAAATATACAATAATTACTCAATTCAATCTACTTTTATTTGTGCTTTGACATTGAATTTATACTTTATTTAAAGTTATTCTGCTAAAATAGAAGAAACAGAAGTTTTAGTTATGCTTATTGTTGGGTTCTTGAATCTTTAATTTTTAATTAGACTTATTTTTGGCATTATAAAATTAGTAATTCCAAAGGAGAAAGAAGATAGAAATGTTGTTGAGGAATTCATATTCTATATTAAGAAAAAATTCCCCAGAATGTTTGAAAATATTACAATTTAAAATAAAAAAAATATTGCAATCCTTTTGAAACTAAAAATTGTCTAATAAAAAATTAGAGGGCTTATGTAGAGCTTAAAGAGTAAAAGTATATACAATATAGCCTAAATATAAAAAGATGTTGAGTAAAAAAATGCTAAAATAGCTAAAGAATCCATGACTCCAATTATTGATAATTTGTTTAACTCAAATTCAGAAATTTCAAATGTGAATTAAACTGATTTCCCCAGTTCAGCAAGGAATAAATGGGACTACTACACTAGAATGACAAAAAGTATTAAACTATGTAAAAAAAAATAAAATTATTTAAACAATTCATTAAATTTAAATTTATTACAATAGAGAATGTCAAAAGTGGATAAAAGGATTTTATGTCACCAATATTCAATGAAAATTCTAAATTAGCTAGAGTTGATTCAGATTTAAACCTACAAGAAGGGAATTTTAAAAATATTTATTGTAATTAATTAATTTATTTTTATGAATTAAAATGTTAATTTATTAAATATTAGAACAAAGATTGAGTCAATAAAGTTAGTTTTATTCTCCATAATCTAATTCTGAAGCATTAAATTAAAACTTAAAAAGTGGAGAATCAGAAAATAAATTAGAATTAGATGCTCTAATTCAAAGTAATCTTTCAAATTTTTGATTTGTTAAAATAAAATTAAATATTTATAAATTTATTTAGACAAAATAAAGGAGCAGAAGTAAATACAAATTATTTATGAAGAAGATAAATAAAAATTCTCAAATTGTAATTTAAAATTCTTGATAATTCTAAATATTGATTTTATTTTTTGAATATTTAGCTGATGAGAAAAAACAAATGCTGATTGAAACTAATAACAATCTTGTTAATTAACAAATTCAAAATAATTAATAGCAAAGTAATTTTTATTTCTCATTTTTTATAATTATTTACTATAACGTTTTTTAATTTAATTAGGGTAGAGTTCTTAACTAAATTAGCTTAGTTTACCACAAGATACTGAAACTTTTTAAAGAGAAAAGACTCAAGCAGACTAAACTGAGAAACTTATTAATTTAGAAAATCTTGAAAATAATGATAGTCATGGTAGTAGAGACAATTGAACAAATACTTAATATTTGAAATAAATAAATACTTAGTCATGAATGCATTTTTTAATTTTCATGTTAAATATTTTTATGAGATATCTTTCAAAAATCCTTATTAATTCTAAAAATTTCTTTTCCATTAAATTATTTCTTTTTAATATTATAAAGTTACTTTTGCTTCAAAAATAATAAAATTTTGTAAGGATCAAATTAAAACTCTATCGGAATTGAGGGCAGAGGTTCAGAGGCAATTCAGTAAATAATTTTTTTCTTAAATTAGAAAAATAAAGATATTAATTGAACAAATTTTCTAAAGATGGTTATTTCTTTGATTAATTTATGATTAAATTAGTGGAAGGTAATTTCTACATTAATTAACTTTAAATTAATTTAAAATGTTCTATTTTTGACTTTATTTTACAAAATAAATAATTTCCTCAGTAAATCTTTTCTAAAATTAGATTATTTTTTATGCTTTAAATAAATAATTAGTTTTAAATTGTTTATTCTAATCTAATTAATTAAACAAGCAATAGAATTTACAAACAAGTAAAAGGCTTCTAAAAAGAATGAGAATTAAATTAATTTCAGTAATAATTTTATTTAATTGTTGCTAGTTTTTGCATTAATTCACTTTAAATTAGTTTAGAATTTTCTATTTTTGGAGATTTATTTAATTTTTAGTTGAGTATCTTATCAAATACATCAAAACTGTTTTTGAATTTTGAATTATTTACATGAATATTTTATGTTAAATTGCTTTGGCTTTGAGGAGATTTGATAAAATTATTTAATTAATAAATACTTTAAATTGGCTATTTATTTTAGGAGATATTATTCTGCAAGCCTATTGACTTTATATTAGTCTAATGTTAATTTGTTTAATAATAGCTGAGCTGAACTCCTTGTTTATATATAACACCAGAATTACAACTATTTTATATAATCTTTTTTTGTTGTTAAGAAGAGTTAAAGTCAAATGAAGATTTTCTTTGTTAATCATTTTTGTTTGAAGCTGTCATTTAGCTATCATTATGAGTAGTATTAAATATTTCATTGAAATTCTTATAAACAGAGTTTCTGAAAACTGTTGTGTGGTTTTTTGCTGATGACTGAGTAGATGTGTAGATAAAAGGTGTTTCTTCTGAATTTAACTATTTGCTTTATGTATCTTAAGGTAAAGTTAACTATTTAATAAAAGCAGGTTGAATCATTTCTTGAGCATTCTTTTCTTCAATAATGGTATTAACAGTTTTTAATGGGCAATTATTCAAAAATATTATTTAATTTTCATTTTATTGAAAGTTTTATTTTTCTCTTTAGTTAATTTAGTTAAGAGAGCTTGAGCTTTTGATATTGTTAACTGTTTAGTGTGCTCTAGAATATAATATTTTTGAAGATATTTATAATTTTTTAGGTATTACTAGTCCATTATATTCTTCATTTTTATCATGAATTTCATTTATACTATTAGATTTATATTAAATACTTTTTTGAGGAGTCCTTCTTTCAGTTAAAATGCTATTTTTATGGTCTTAACTTAAAGAAATTTAATCTTACCGTTTCAATCGAAGGTGAGATGATTGGCTAATTATTTTTCTGTTCTTAAGTTAAGGTGAAAGTTTTGTTAAAGAAGATTATCTACTATCTTAATTCAAACCAATTATAGAATCCAAAGTATTTTTTCTAGTAGATTTACTATTATAATAGTTTTGGGATTACTCTTCTACTTTTAAGCATGAATTATTAAAATTTAATTTATTTTTATTATCATTTAATGAAGGTGATGGTTATCTTAACTGTAAGTTAGACAAAGAAATTATTTAATTTTCTGTTTTTAGCCAGCATTCCGTCTGTAAAGAGTTTTATTTTTCTTGTTAATTCTAAATTTAGTTCATTTTATGTAAAATGAGTGAATTTTGTCTTGATAAAGCTAATTTAGAAGGAGAATTAGAGCTCTTTTACTTCTGCTTGCTTAAGTTCTCCATACTTAATTATCTTCTACTTTTTTAAACACTTATCAGAGGCTCCTCAAAATTATTTTATTTTTGTTCTAAGTATCTATAAAAGAAACTATTAAAATATTTCAACCCCCCATCTGCATTTATCTGATCTGAGTTCTTTTGATCTATTCACAATTAAAAAAATATTTTAATTTAATATAATAAGCTTTGAAGAGAAAAAATGATTTTGGCTTTCATAGTCTAAATTGTTTTTAAATAAGCTTTGAAGAGAAAAAATAATTTTGGCTTTCATAGTCTAAATTGTTTTTATGTTAATCAATACTTAATTCAAAAATCTTTACAATTTAGTAAGTTTTTAATTTAATTTGTGGTTTTCATTTTTTTTAAGTCCATTAAAATTTAATTTAACGCGTTGCTTTGATTTTTATAATTATAATTTTGATGAAATAGACTTGCTTAATGTTTTCCACACCATCTAACTGGAATGAATAAAAAGAAGATAATAACTTAATCAAAATGTTGTTGTAATAAATTTTTTTTTAAGATGATTAATTAGTTTTACTTTCAGCGTCTTAGATGGTTTTAGTTTCATAAATTCTATTATCTTTACAAGAGTGTTTCATTTATTTAGTCAAATTTGTATTCAAATTACTTATGTTAAATTAGTCCTGCTCTGTTACAATGTTGCTTTATTTATCTTGAATGATGTAATTAAGTGTAGGTATTGAAATTAGACCTTATTTTTCTTCGGATTTGAAGACTTTTTAATTTTAAGTATTATTACAAAACTATTTCTTCTATGGAGACTCAGCGTTGTAAGTTTTTTATAAGAATTTATTATATTAATCTTTGTTGAGCTAATCAATATTTTTTAAAGAATTTTTCAGAAATTCAGAGCTCTTTTTCTTCATCTATTGATCTTCTGAGCTCTAGAAAAAAAAATCCAGAAATTAACTCAGCTTTTATTTCTAACTTTAGACTTTCTCTTCAACAAATTGCATCTTTTATTTTATTTAAAAAACGAATTGATTTTTGTTATTTTTACAGTTTTTTTACTCTTTGATGATGAAGATTTAAGATAGATTGTTTCGTTTTAGTGTCTGTTAAAACTAATTCTTTAAATATTTGGTGATGAAGTTTTATCACAATTGCATCTTAGCTCTCCGTGATGACTGAAAATGATCTCTTTAGGTTTTGATCTTAATCTAGAAAAAGCTCACTTTCACCTATCATCTCTCCCTTTCCTACCATCAATATCTTTTCAATTTTTATAAAAAAATTAATAAATTTCTATTTTAAAGAGAAATTGAGTCTTACCTTGAGGGATTTCTGTTGTTTTTTATTCTCCATCTCTTTCCTTGTTTAAGCTCTCATTTTTTCAACATCATTAAGCTCTGCTTTTACAAGAAAAGAAGGCGCATAAGTGTATTATTTAAAAGCTGAAAATTCTCCTTCCACTATTAGAAAAATGCTATCTGCAATATCTCCTTCATTGTAAAGAAGATTTCCTCTCTTTAATTACTACTTTTATCCAAAAAGAATAATTCTTTTTAAAAGATTATTATTCCAATTTTTGAAAAAATGCACATATTTTTCTAAATATTCTATATCATTTGAAATAATATAGCTAAAATAAAACTTCAAAGTAGAATTGAACACATCTTTTGGTATTGCTAAAAGTACTGCATGCTTAGAAGTGCATTGAGCAACATACTAGCATATCTGTTTTAAACAAATAGAAATATTTCCAAAGTAATCAAATTTTTTCAATTGTTTGTATGGTAACAGTTAGCTATGCTAATATCTTGAAATTATTGAGTTCTTTTTTGGCCTCTCAATAATTTCTGAAATTCTTTAAGAAGTTCTTTTTTATACTTATTATTAACTACTTAAACTTTAAAGCAGTTCATTTTAATTATCATTCAATAACTTAACTTCTGTTAGATTTTATTACTAATTACTGTCCTATTAAAGATCTTATTGATCGCTTTCACTATTTTAAAGCAAATAATTGAGAGAAACTTGACCATCAAGGATGTAGTAAAAGTACTCTACCTGTTGCCCTATAAATATAAATATTCATCTTTATTTTTAATTGTAAATTTTAAGTTAGCAAAATATTATGGCAAAACTAACGAAAAAAAGTATATTCTCAATAAAAAAAATATTTTTACTCAGTTTTAAAATAGATTAATTCTAGTGATAAGTAAGTTTTATGCAAGACTTTGCACATTAATTACAATCCTCTCTTTTGATATTTAAAAAAGAAAATATCTTTTACAAATGATCAGATAGGAGCAATATTTATTCCTCAGATCTCTTTTCAGGCTTACATCCAAGCACATCTAGTACCAGCTCTTCCTGTATTTTATAATTTAATATTGTAGAAGAAATGAAAATTAAAATGAGAATAGAGTATCAATTACAGTAGATGGACTTTCTACTTGTTACATATTTATGTTAATAGTGTAATAAAATTAGGAAAGTCTTTTTACTAAACTTTATTAATTTACTTATTCTACATAAACAATATATTAAATGCAAACTGTTTATAATGAATATGTATGTCCAAAAGAAAAACATTCAAAAAATTAATAGAATCTTTCAATTTAATTCTATGGTACCATAAAACCAATTTTTCAGTAAAATATCATTTACTAAAAAATTCATTTCATTTTCTAGCCACAATTAATTGAAGAAGTCTTTGCTTATAACTTATTTATTTTTCTTACTTTTGATTTGCATTTATTCATAGATAACCAAATAATATTTGTTAAACACTCCATTCGTTTATTGAGTGAAATATTAACCATAAATTTGTTAGTTCTTTTACTTATTCTTAAATTATTCAAATATTTAATCACTTTCCCACCATTCTCTTAAACAAAGTTACTTATTTCTTTTGAAATTTTATATAATTCAAATATGTACGGAATGTTGGAAATTTCTGTAGTTTTTAAAGGTAAAAATGAAAGAAATAATAAAATATTTTTTTTATTGATAAAATTAAGCAAAAAATTAATTTAAATGTATAAAAAATAAAGTTTTTATTATATTTATGTTTGATTAACTATTTTTATTCTAATTAATTATTGTAAAGCTTTCTCAGAAATCAAAAACATCTTTCTGAGGACCTGCTCTCTCATCAACTGCTCTACAGAAAGGACATTTTTATGTCTTACTTATTTCAAATTCGTATTCATCCTATTAAGAAATTTTTAGTTTTTATGTTTTACTTTATGATATATAATAATTACCAAAATATAGAATGTTCCACATTCTTGGCAATTCTTAAGGGGAATGTCTGTTAGCATACTCTTGTAATATTTTATCTCAGAAGTGTAACAATATTTTGTGTAGTCAACCCAGTAAACCTATTTAGAAAATACATATATTAATTCATAAGAATCTTAAAGATACAAGACACTTTCTATTGTATCTTGAAAAATAATAATAAAAAAAATTACTTCATCTATGCTAAGAGTTGATACTATATTTTCATCAAGAGTAACAGGTATATATTCTTAGGTGGTTTATTGGATTTCAAATACTTCAGTTAACTTATCTTGGAAGGGACTATTTTCATCTAAATTATAAATAATATTTTAATATCAAATTATATTAATTTAAAATATTTTTACTGTCATTTCCACCTTTTTATGGAGAGTTGTTAAATGTGAGTACTTACTAATCTCCTTAATGAGATTCTTACCATCCATCGTTGCTATTTAATTAGAAATTAAAATTTTTACCATAGAATCATCAAAAAATAAAAATTTTCTTTCAAAAATTAAATTAATATTTTTGGCTTGAGTAAAAGTTAAAAAGTGAAATTACGCTTTCTTTTTCTTTTTATTTGGTTAAGACTTTGATTTATCTGAATTAATTAATTCAATAAATCTCTTGTGAGTGACTTTAGGATCTAATTTAAATTCAACTAAAGGCAAATTTTCGAAGCTTATGAAGCAGTTTTAGAACTGATGCATGCACGAAGAGCATTTATTATTGTCAGTAAGTGCTGGATTTTAATTGTAGCATCTATTACAAATAGGCAATAAAGATTCTTAATCACTGTAAGGCTTAGATCTGATTAACAATGAACTAAGCTCAATTTCTTCACTCCATTCAGAAGGAATTTTGTAGCTCTATTTTTTATTAAAGTATTGATTTGATTTGAATAAATTTTAAATTCAATTTTTACAGTCAATTTTTCATAGCAAATACGAGCTGTCTTGTAACCTTCAAGCTATTTACTGACTTTACCCAATGAATAGTAAAGATAACTGTGTTAAACCTATTAACAATTATTTATTTTAATATTTATTCCATATCTAATTTAAAATTTTACTCCATATAATTATCTGTTTCCTAGCTTATTAATTGCAAAGCGAGCTGCATTGAAAATATTTAACATGTAAGAATGACCTGATAAAGGCAAGAATGGCTCATCAACAAACTGTTGAACTTTAGAGTATGCAAAATATATTTCTGCATCATCTCTGTACTGATAAAATTTGGTTAAATTATCAATATCTTCTGGAGTTGGCGATTTCATATTACGAATTAAACCCAAATGTTCGGTTGCAATCATCCAAGTAAACAAAGCAGCATCTGAGAATCTTTTCTCATAAACAGCATTTTAAGATAAGTTATAGAGCATCTTAGTAGCCATGTCATGTTTACCAATTTTTCTGTAGGCTTTCAAAGATTCTTCATATCTGTCTTACTTAGCAAGCCAGTTTGCATAAGGCAATTTGACTATTTCCATAAATTCTGGATGAGCCTTAGCTAAGTTTTAATTAAAATATTTTAATAATATTCATTAGAATTAAAAGTTTTACCAAGAGTCATTGCTTCATCCCACTTTTCAAGATCAATATTCAATAGAAGTAAAGCTTTATTATCCTATAGCTTCAAGTAAGCTTCTTTTGTGTATTGGTGAAGCTTAGCTTTTCTAGATAAAAATAATATTATTTTTTTAATGAAGATTTGAATGATAAGAATAGTAATTTACTTAAAGTATGCCGCACATTGCTCTATTTCTTTTCTCTAAGATTCTGCATCTGCATTTCTGCAGACTTCAACAATACCATCAGAGTAGTTATTGGTCATATAGACTTCAATAGCCTTTTTGTATACTTCAGCCTAAATATAGAGCTCACCTCCCTTTTTCCAATTACCTTATTTAACTTCCCAATCTGCCCTCTAAATGAGGAGATCCTTCCTCGAAACATCTAAATTTCAAAAATTTAAAACAATTATCTAAAAAATAAAAAGCTTACCATTTATTTCTGCTTTAGCAGATCCTTTGTTCATAGGACTAGCACCTGTATCTATGATACCTGAAACCCTCTCAAATTTCTTAAGGAGTATCCACATTTCAATAGCCTTTTGGGATAAATTAGATTTAGTGAGGGCATTTTCTGCTTCATAAAACTTAGACTGCAAAGCATAAATCTCACCTTGATAAAATCCTTCAACAAATGTGTTCTTCTTGAAATCTTTTTCAGCCTTAAATGAATTTATAAATAATTAACTTAAAATAAAAACTAAATTTTGAATGAATTACTTTTTCAAGAAGATAGATAAAATCTAATTTTTTTATTCTTGTGTAGCACTATATTTTTAATATTAAATATTTTATATTAGGATTTATTATATTTAATTCTTAAAACGTTTATTTACTTTTCTTGCAATTGCAAATTAAGTAGCAATAAGAGCTTCGTTACCCAAATAAAGGAAATCCTAATCAGTAACTCCTAATAAAGATATCTCATAAGCTGATTAAAATTCTTTTCTTTCTAAATATTTAATCATAGTCTAGGTCATTGATACATCAATGGTACTCATAATATTTTCATTCAACACAAATAACTAATTTAAACAATTTTTATTTTTATATTTAAAAAATTTAAAAGAATTAATTTACTTTGTTAGCCTTAAAACCAACAACTTAACCAGATATTTTTTAAGATAGAGGTGGATGATTGGAACATCTAATGAAGGTTGTGTCATTTGATCTAAAATTGAATTATAAAAAACATTAAATTTTACTTACATTTTTCTAAAAAATTACGAAAAAGCTAACAAATCATCAAAATTATTGTTAAAAGCACAAGAAACAATATTCATTTCTTAGAAGATTTATTCTTTGTTTGATAAATTGTAAACAGTAAGGTTACTATTTTTATCAACAACTGCTATTCTTTTTCTTTTCTAAGAAGCATCAATGTGCTTAACAGAGATATTGTGACTTAAAATAGGTATAGGGAAACTGTTGTCTACAAATATCTAAAAATAAAAAAATAAATAAACTCAATGGTTATTTCATGATATAAATTCATTAAATTACTTTGAAAATTTAACCATTCTTTAAACCAACATAAGCTCCTTCCTTATTTGGCATTCCTCCAATAATTTTAATGCAGTTAACTCTTGAATCGAAGATCCATTCTTTTTCTAAATCTCCAGATAATTAGTATAATTAGACTTTATTCTTTACACAAGCTAATAAGTGATTAGAAACTATTTCTAGGATATGAGCTTCAACTTTTTTTACAATTCTCTTGTGCAACTTATACTTCATTTAGGAATCTTCAGTTGCAGTTCCATAAATTAATATTCTTTCTGTTAAATGGGCAGCGAGTTTATCCTTATAAATACTTATATTCTTAACTAATTCTTTGCATTTCAGACGAATTCTTTAGTTTGAACTCATGCTCTAAACAACAATATCTGTTAAATTATCTCTATAAGCATACTTATCACCCTCGAGAGCATGAACTGTTAATTATTGAATTTTAAACATACTGATTTCACCATCATTAGTTGTAAGTGCAACATGTAACTAATCTTAAACTGCAACAGAACCTTTTGAAATAAAAAAATGTATCATTTTTAATAAAAACAATTTAAAATTTTACCTGCTTCTTTAATGATGGGTTTTAATTTATTGCTCCAAATCCAATCATTTTTAGTTACAACATCAATCAAAAAGCCACCTTCTCTAGTGTATAAAGTACATTTATTATTAGTTCCACTAACTAAAAGAAAATCTCCTTATGTGCTAAAATTTATATCGATAGGATCATATGTAAGCTTTTTATCTGAACCTAATTATTATCCCTAAATATTGTAATGAGCTATTGATTATTCCCAAACACCTACTACTAAAACGCTGTTTTAAAAGTCCGGAGTGATCGGCGTCCAATCCATACACCAGACTGGGAAAGATCTTTAAATTTCAGCTAATTGTTCAAGTGCCCTATTTCTTATACCTATTGTACCTCCCATAGTACCAAAACCTAA
This sequence comes from Tetrahymena elliotti 4EA, assembly GCA_000231825.2. Classification (NCBI taxonomy): domain Eukaryota; phylum Ciliophora; class Oligohymenophorea; order Hymenostomatida; family Tetrahymenidae; genus Tetrahymena; species Tetrahymena elliotti. The sequence goes on from JH720321.1 coordinate 256,071, forward strand.
ATATAGACCATCCCAACTCCATGCACAACTAATAATTTTATCTTTGAATTTAGATTTTTCTATACTTTATTGATCAGGGGTCCACAAGGCATAATCCTATGCTCCTCCTGAGAAAATCTATTTAATAATTAAAAAGTTAATAAATATTTATTTTTTACAAGAATATGGAATACTTGATGAGTTAGCGGATTAAATGCTAGACATAAAACCTTATCTGTATGAGAATATTTAACCTCAGGTGCTAATTTTGGGTTTTTATTGACATCAAATGACCAAACCCAAACAGTTTTATCATTACTAATGTTAATATAAAAAATTTATATATTTATTTATCTAAATCCAATCAAAATTTAAATATTTTTAATTATTTATTATTCAATTAGTTGCATAATCATTTATGCTTATTTATTTAATCTTCTAATCAACATTTCTCATTTTTATAATTTTTTTTAAAATTTACCTAGCAGTTGCAAATCTTTTTCCATCCTTAGAGAACTTGATGCAATTAATTTAATCCTTTTATCCTTTAAATACACAAAAGCATTAAGCATTTTAGATTTTACTTATCAAATAAAATATCATATAAAAGGCATCAAAAAACCCTTTTTCTCAAAATAAGAATTTTGAATTTGCTTAATCAATAGATAAATAAATATTTGTATTCATTACCTCCTCTAATTGCTTTATTGACTAAATTGCCTGTAAATGAGTCATATACGAGAATGGCATCTCCAACACATGCTAATAAAATAGACCCATCTATTTATTCATAATGAAAAGTAAGTCTGAATAATCAATCTATTTTGCAAAATATAAAATTTTCATACCATTGTTGAAGCTGCAACCCCATACTTGATTTGTTATATTTGAATTAGGGTCATTCTTAGGCTATTATTTTATTTTTTAAAGTGAGCATTAATGATATTTGATGAAAGTAGAGTGAAATAGAATTATTCTCTTTGTTTAATGATACTATTTATTAATTAACATTCATAAAACTATACAATTATTTCCGTCCATAGTTCTGAACACTTCATGATTACTAATTGAAATTTGATTAAGTCCTTGTTTCTTGTTTCGAAATTTAAGTTTTGTGCTAAGGAAACCTAAATGTGCTTTCTATCCTGCTTGTTATTATAATACTTATTTGAAGATATTAAACAAATAATAAATCTATGATTTTTGCTTTAAAGATTATACAAAAATTTATTAATTTTAAAAAATAAAGAACTTAATTAAATTGAGGAAGGAATCTATCTATCTATCTTTAAAAATTTCAAAATTTTTTGGAAATATGTTTCAAAATCAAAATCACTCATTCATTAAAATATTTGAACCTTTTATTAATTTCTAATAAACTTTAAAGAAAATTTTATTGTTGTCATTTTAAACATTTTAAAAAATTGAAATTTTGTGATTATTAAAGGCTTATTAAAATTAAAATTGATTCATTAAAATAATTCTTTTTTCTTCAAAATTTAATAAAATAAAAACTTATCAAAATTTAAGTTTTTTAACATACTATCAATATTTTATCATCACAATTTTAGTTATTATAATTATTAATAACATTAGACATATAAAAAATTAAAAGCAAACAAATATCAGGATAATCAAAGTTTCCTAGAAAAATATTTTGGAAATTGTTATATTTTCAATATTTATGAAAAAACTCAAAAAACAAGAAAAGAAACATGAACTATTAAAAACAAATTACTATTTTTAATATTAAGCTCATCAATTTTAGTAATCTGCAATTAATTACACCTAAACTGTGACCATATATATCTTTACATTAATATTATATTAATTTACATTTGTAAGCTTCTTACAAAATAATAGTTCTTCTTAGATTAGAAATATTAAATTTATTTAAAATTTCTTTTTACATTTTGTTTTTTGTTTCAAAAATAAAAACTGATTTTTAAGATAAAATATTTTTGTAAAATGAAATTTTGTAGTTTTAATTTTAGGAAATAAGAGAAAAATTCAAAATAATAACATAATTAAAAGCTTAATAGCTTGATTTCAGGTTTAGATTGATGACTTAATATCATCAGAATTATTATTAACTTAGCAATTAATGATAAATTTTTGATGACTTGATTGTAATTTTTTTTGAATTCTAAAATTTAAGATTTTTAATAGAATTTATTAAATATGATGATAGTAATTATGATAAATATAATAGTTTTTTAATATATGAATGAGAAATAAATATGAAAATTATAAATATTAAACTAAATTTATTAATTAGGTCAAATGTTGACTTAAAATTGAGAGTAACTAATTTGCCTAATTATTGGCCTTGAAGAGTATTTGTTTGAAGGAAGACCTGAATCTGTATCTAAATGAGAAATTCTATTAGCACTAGAAGATGACTTCTATGATTCGTAGACATTATCTCCTCCAAAATTAAATGATTTTCTTATGTTTAGATTTATTTTTTATGATGCATGGTTCGGAGTTTATGAGCCTCCATATACTGTATATTGATTTTCAAAAACTTTAGAAAAAGAGTTACGATATTCATTTTATTTTCTTATTTATAATGTTGAATGAGTATTCTGCGATGTAGTATTATTGGTTTAGATTGTAGGTAATTTAATTACTTTACCATATTATGAGTCTATTTCTTATAGGGATTCTATTTTATTTTTACTGTTTAGACTCTGATAATCTAAAAAGTTGTGTATTTAATTGCTTTATTAGCTGTTGCTGATCAGTTAAGAGCTACGAGGTTATTAATTATCAAATTTGCTCATAAAAGTTTAGCGCTTACTTTATTAATTACTTCCCTATGCAGTTGGGGTTTAACTAGGTTTATCATATAAATATTATGTTAAATCTGTGATTAACACAGATTATCTTTAGGGTTAAAGAACTTGATTTGTAGGGTGATTATTTATAGAAGGTTCACCTGTTTGGTCAATTTTCTTGGATTAACGACGGTGCTCAAAATATATGTGAGCAGTGCTTTACTTGTTGTTGGAAGATGAAAACCTAGGATTGAATTACAGTTTATTCAAACCAGATTTATTTAATTATGAGTTATTAGATAATATGGAATCATGATTGAATGGATGATTTTTTTCTAAAGCACTTGATAAGGTGCCAACTGTTTAAATTAAATTAATTTTATCTTCTATTTATTCTATATTACTAAGATTTTTATCAAATAAGTGTAAATCGTTTTCATTACGGAAAGTAAGACCAGACCTTAAATTTTTTAATTCATTTTTCTTAGAATCAACCATCATTTTAGTCATTACAGAGAACTTTAATTCAGGATCTTCTTGGGCTATAATAAAAAAATGTCTAGCTTTAATCTATATAAGCTCTCCTGAATTAGACCTACAGACAACACTATGTTATCTAGGAGATTAATTTAAAAGCTCCTTCTCCCCAAAACTATCAAAAACTGTGAAGTTTTATATCTAATATAAATTAAAATATTGTTAGAATATAATAATCTTACTAAATAATTCTTATCAAAAAATTAAATTATTTATATTTCTTCATTTGTTCTTTTGTTCTTTTACAAAGGTAGAAAATAAAATTTTTTTCTTACTCAATTTCAAAAAAATTAAGATACACTTTTAACTTAATTGTAGTTGCTTATTTTCTTATTTAAATTTTTTAAAGATTTTCAATTTTAGTTGAAGTCGCTTGCTTTTTTTTGATCAATTTTCACTTCAAAATTCTTTAAAAGTAAAGTATTTTTTATTTGAAGGAAAGTAGTTTTTTTTTTAGGAATCAATGTAAACTAAAATAAAAATTTTACCAAATCCGAGTTCATTTCTACAACAGATCCAACTAGAAAACCAGCTACTTTTTTAAATGTATCTTGTTTGGTTAAACCTCTCAACAATGTTTGTGATTTTGATCCTGGAGTTGGAGTACTTACTTCACTGGATGAATTCTTTTGGAGAAGAGATCTCCTCTATATATCCTCATTTTTATTTAGCCTTTCACCGATATCTTCAGTTTATCCTTTTTCCAAATTTTCATTTCTTTGCCAAAACTATCTCTTTTTGTATTGCTTATTAGTTTACAAAAAAAAAGATTAATTTTTCTATAAATGATATTTTAATTGATTGATTCATTAATCAATTTATTTATTTTTCTATTTATCTATCTAGGCTGGATTGAATTAATTATTTATTACATTTCTATAAATTATGATAAAACATCAAGAAATATCACTCAGTATTTTTTTTTTGATTTCAATTACAGTTTATTTTTTTTTCCAATTTTCAAACAGTGTTTAGATAGATGAATAGATAAATGTTAATAAAAAATGTTTTTATTTAAATTACACCGAATTCACCATTTTTAACTATAAAAAGTGCATGGCTAGGTTATCCTTCCTAGTAAATTATCTAACTTCTTGGGACCTGGTATTTAGTTATGCACATTTGTAGAGCTGTTAAATTTTTTCTAGGCCAGTCTGAAATAAAAGGAACACCCTTTAAGAAATTTAAATCTGCATCAAACTTATCTGATTCATATTTTTAGAAAGTATTCCCAAAATTCTAAGCATTCAAGCTCATAATCATAACTGTATCACTCATAGCTTGAGTGGTCATTAAGTAATTTTGGCCATCAATAAGAGTTCCCATTTCAATAGGATCTCCTTGAATGAGCTTTTTGATCAATATTAACTACTTTTTACTTGGCCTTAGCTAGTCTGCCACTTCTAAATAAAGTCCTACTTATCCTTCTAATATCAACATAAAGTGTTGATTTTTTTCACCTAGGCATTTAAATAATTTGATAAATACAAAACCAAAAACAATAAAGAATCATTATATACCCTTTCTTGAAATGAATTAGTTTTTATAGAATGTTTACACATCGGCTTTCATAAAAGCCTACCTAATTAGCTGTTTATTACCCTCTTAGATGTATTCTTTAAAGAAATTAAGACTGCCAAATATATTAACAAAACTGTCTGCATCAATGGCATTTCTGTCAGAATTTTAACTTTCTAGCAAAGAATATAGTCTCTTTTTATTTAAAAAGAAAAATTCTAATTAATTTAAGTACATCTTTAGTTTGTTTTACCTAAGTTTCCTTTTTTTGTATTTTTTTATTTTATTCAAGAATATTTTTTCTTCTTATCTTCTCTTCTTCAGGTAGGTCATTTCTTTTTCTGCTAATGACAAGAGCACCAAGAGATTGTATATTCATTTCTTTATAAGCTTAAACTGCTTCTTGTTGAGTAGTTCAATATTCTATTAGTTTTAAGTGGTTTTTTACTTGTTCTTTTTGATATTTTTATAAAATTGCAATACTTTTTTTTTGATTTTTTAATAATAATTAATAATCGAATTGAATTTAGGGCTATTTAATTTATGTAAGTTTTGATTTTTATCAAGAGAGGATACAAAATTTTTCTGTTTATTCAGTAAAAACTATACTATCGAATATACTTTAAAAAACTCTATTAATTGTTTCGATAAAATCAATCTGTTAAATACAAATAATTTACTTAGATTCATTTTTTCTAATTAATTCCAACTAAATTTACAATATACATTTCTCTAAAAAATTTAAATATTGACATTCATTTTTCTTTGTTAATTTCTATCATAAATAATAGAAAAAAAAGTTAGAAACCATAAAAATTTTCAATAGTTTTATTAAAAAATTATTTATTTAATTTAGTTACATTAATTTTTTCTTTTATTGCTTACTTTTTTTTGTAAGTCAGACAATAGAAAATTTTCTAATTAATGCTTCTTTGAAAAATCAAAATTATTAATTAGAAAAATCAAAATAATAAATCTAATTCTAATCAGCTTTACAAAACACTTCTATATAAATAAAAGAACCATAAATTCCACAAATCAAATTAGTCTAATGAATTATCTATTCTTAATAATTTTCAGGTAAAAGTAAATGAACGCTTAGTACTAAATGTTTCTTTACTCCAAATAAATTTTTAATATCTTTGATTTTTACAATCATAAACTTAGTTCATACTTCCTTCATTCATAAAAAAAAACTTAAAAATTTACTAAATATTCAAAAAAGTTATCAAAAATTAATTAATTACACCAGTGTACTCAAACTATTTTAAAATTAGATCAATCTAATCCAAAAATATTTTTTTAAAGCTAAAAAATCAATTTCAATAGTCATTTCTATTTTAATTTAATATTAATAAGAAATCTTAGAAAAATAAAATTTTTGATATTTTTTAAATATTCACATAAAGGTTTTTCATAATTACATAAATGAACAAAACTAAAATCCATTTCTTTAAATTTGAAGTATTTTCAAACTGATCTCAGGTATCTTAACTTTTAATTAGTTTGAGAATTTAAATAATAAAATTATTTTTTCTTTTTTTACACCTCAGACTTCGAACTTTTAATCATAACTCTGCATAAATTCATTTATTTTTTAGCTAAGGTACTAATATAAGTTTAAATAATCAGAAATTTATTTTAGTTAAATTTTGCAACAAAAAAAAAAGAAAATTTACTTTTCGATTAAAAAAATTAAATAATTATCTTTAATTTAAAGGATACATTAAATTAATT
>JH720321.1:262721-336319 GCA_000231825.2 Tetrahymena elliotti 4EA
AATTGTTTATTAATTTAATTATTTATATTCTACTTGCAAATTATTTTTGTTTTTAATTGTGTCTAAAATGTAGATATCTACTAAATAATAATTAACTAAATAAAAAATTAATTATTATTAATACTATATTTATCAATATTTAATTAACATATTTATCAAAATGGAAGAAGAGGAAGATAGGACAGTAGATAAATAAAAACTTTTAGAGCAAAGCCTGTTTGGGCAATGTAGATTTATTGGAGAATTCACTTAAATACATTAGTTGGGAGAGGGAACATTTGGTAAAGTTTACAAGGCATAAGATAAAAAGACTAATGAAATAGTTGCAGTCAAGCAAGTAAAGACGTAAAATTATCATGAATCAAGAAATGATTTTAAATGTTATTTTATAAAAAATAATAGGTGAAAATTCATGACGAGAGAGAAGGTTTTCCAGTTACTTCAGTGAGAGAAATAAAGCTTCTGAGTGAATTACAAAACCACCCTAACATTGTTTAGTTTAGAGAAGTTGTTGTTGGCTAGAATTAGAATAGCATTTTCTTAATTTTTGAGTATTGCTAAATGGATATTGCAAATCTTATTTTTAGAATGGACTAAGAAAGAGAGTATTTCTCAGAATCTGAAATTAAGTGTATTATTTTACAGCTTCTAAATGGAATTTAACACATGCATAAATAATATTAAATGCACAGAGATATAAAATTATCAAATGTCTTAATCAATGATAAAGGAGTTGTTAAAATTGCTGATTTTGGTTTAGCTAGAGAATATAATTAACCTAACAAGCCATACACACCCAAAGTTGTTACATTATGGTATAGATCACCAGAATTATTATTAGAGATGGAATAGTACACTACAGCTATAGATATATGGTATATTATAATTCAAGTAAATTTGTTGTAATTCTATTTTAATTAATAGGTCTGTTGGATGTGTGTTAGCAGAATTATTAAATAAAGGCTAACCTGTATTTCCAGGTGATACAGAAATGAAATAATTTTAATTGATTTGTGAGTTAATTGGATATCCAACAAGGTAAATCCTTAAAATGATACAATATTTAATTTTATATTACTATTTTCTAAATAAGATATGAATGGAATGAATATTACTCACTTGTTAAAAAAGAAGTAAGGAAAGAACTTGAAAAGTTTTCTCATTTTAAAACTAATAATCTTCAGAAATAGCTTAGATGCTCTGAAAATTGTTTAAAGCTTCTACAAAAAATGCTAACTTGGGATCCAAAGGTAATTTTTTAACTTCAATCTACAAGAAATAGAGGCTTAATATAACATTTTATCAATAAAGAAAAGAATTTCAGCTGAAAAGGCTATGTCTCATCCCTACTTTAGTGAAAACCCAAAACCTACATTACCTGGCTAAATAAAAATTTTGGAGAGATTAAATTATTATGCTAAAAAGAATTAAGAGGCTTCTGAGCGTAAAAAATGACTTTAAAAAAATTTCTTCATAAAGTTAAAATAAAAAAGATGTATTTTTTTAGTATTTCTTTCATGATTTAGATTTTTTTTTTTTAGTATAAGTTATCAATTCTCAAAAAATAAAAAGTTTAAAACTAATTTATTGTTTAATATCTATTCCTTTTATTTTATTTATTATATTAAGTGATTTACATATTGAGGGCTATTTTAAAAATTATTTTTTCATTTTATGTAATTTTAAAGTAAATTTTTATTTAAATTAACAAAATAATAAAAAATAATCCAATAATTTCTTTTTGTTTTTTTATAAATTAATAAATTTAGAAATTATTTCTTCTTCGTTAAATAATTTTTAAATTTTCATAGAATAGTTTTGTAAAAAGTGTTTTTGTATTTAGAATTTTAAATTAACTAAATGTCCCTCCCTCATTATGCAATTAATATTCAACTAACCATTAAAATCATCATCAATTTATAAAAATTACTTATTTGAAGTTTTAAATTAATTTTTTACCTTTATCCAAATAAATCAAATTAACAGATTAGCTTTTAATTAACTTATCATTTTAAGGATATTTCTTTGAAATTATTTTCTTAAAGATTTTAATTCTATTCCATCTCATTTAAATAAAAAGATGCTAATAACTATTACAAAATTTGATATAGATTATTTATACTTTTTAAGAAAATAGATATGATCGGAAAGAATTTATATAAAATTGTTTGTTATCAGATGGAGAAGAAGACGCTTTCTGATAACTCTTTTAAGTTTATTTGTAAATTAAGTAATTATAAACAAATATCTTATTGATGGGTATTTATGATACTCAAATAAATAAAAAATAGTTAATTAATCTAAATTACTAATAATCTTTCTATCAAAAATTTTATTGAGAGCAGTACTTATTCATATAAATATTTGTTATTTTATAAATAAATAGATATTAAATTTCACAATAAATAAACTTATTTGTAAATGTTTTCTGATATGTTTGATACTCCTGAGGATATCCTGGGAGGTGTTTAAAATGCATAGGTTTTAAATGTTTAGCAAAGGAGACCTAAAAACTGTGCTAGCTTTTTGGAATTACCTGCACTTAGCAGAGAAGTAAATGGTTTTGTAGGACTAAAAAACTAGGGTGCAACTTGCTATTTGAATAGTTTGATTCAATCATTATTCATGTCTCCTGAGTTTAGAAATGCCATTTATAATTTACCTTTGTGTGTGGTAAATATTATTTAGATCTAAAAATACTTAAAAATAATTTTAATTTTACAAAAAGGGTGAAGATATTAGCTAAAAAAGCGATTTTGTTGATTCATAAAGCAAACAAAAATTACTATTAGGATTTTAAAAATTATTTGGTTAAATGCAGAGCTTGGATATTTCAAGCATAAGGTAATTTATTCAGTAATGAAATAGATAAATTAATATAATTTTTCTGTATCATAGCACTGAAGAATTGACTTCAAGCTTTGGATGGGAAGCAAATTAAAGTTTCTAGCAATAAGATATATAGGAAGCTAATAGGTAGAAATAAAATTAGCAACATAGAAAAATAAAAGTATAATGTAAATTATTATGAATAAATAGAGTTATATTTGATGTATTAGAGAGAGCATTATTTGCAACAGCTGTCTAAATAGATCCAACTTCTTTTTATAAGTAATTTTATTATTAAAAGGTAATAAAATCATTTGTTATGCTTTTTTTTTAATTTTTAAAAGAGGTACAATTGTTAACCATATCACTTGTACTGAATGTTAAGTTCCTCGAGAAAGAGAAGAAAATTTTTATGACTTGATACTTTAAGTTGAAAATATGTCTTGTGTTGAAGAGAGCTTTATGGCATTTATCACTCCTGAATTACTTAATGAAAGTAATCAACTTTTTTGTGAAATTTGCAATAAGAAGGTAAAATTTTATTTATTGAATGCATATATAGCTTATTTTTGTATAGTGCGATACTCTAAAAGGTTAAAAAGTTAGAAAATTCCCAGACATATTAACTCTAAGTTTGAATAGATTTACTTTTGATTACGAAAAGCTTGAAAGAGTTAAGTTAAATTAAAAATATGAATTCGGAATAGAGTTCAACATAGCTCCTTTTCTTGAAAATTCTGATATCGATGATACAAGTGATGATTATAATTATGAGTTATTTACTGTTTTAATTCACAGAGGAAGTGCACATGGAGGTATTTTTATATTAGTTGATAATATTTATTAAAACCTACTTAATGTTAGGTCATTACCATACATATATAAGAGACTTTTTAGGTGAAGGAAATTGGGAAGAAAAAATGAAATAGTATACCCAAGAAAGAGAGAAAAGAGAATAAGAGTAAAAGGAAAAATTAGAATAATAGGAACAAGAAGAACAGGAGAAAAAATAAAAAGAAGATTAGATCAAGCAATAAAAGTAGGCATAATAACAGCAAGAAGTTTAGAAATAAGTTTAGGAGGAAGAGATAACAAATATTGATGAGTCTAATTTAACTGCATAAGAAAAGAGAGATCTTAAAAAAAAGTAAAAGTAATAGAAAAAGTAGTAGAATTAAAAAACTTAGCCAGCTAAAAATGACAAGAAAAATAAGAATGAAGAGAAGCAAAATGAAAAGAAAAAGAATTTTGTTGCAGAGGAGTATGAATTTGATGATTAAGAGTTCCCAAGAATGTTCAATAATATTGACCTTTCTAAAAATTGGTATAACTTTAATGATTCTCAAGTAAAATCTATCAATGTGAATAGACTTTAGAAGTAATTTGGTGGTTCTGGAAGTGAAAATGCTTACATTTTGGTTTATAGAAAGAAATCACTTGCAAAAAATATCCCAAATCCAAAACTCCCATAATATATTGAAAAGTTAATCAATGAAGAAAATGAGAAGTTGAAGTAAGAAAGATCAGTTTACGAAGAAGCTTCTAGGCATATTGAGGTCTATATAGATACTCATGAAGTCTTTTAAGTAAGATAGATACTTAATTTCTTGTTTTGAAATTTTAATTCTTTGAATAATTAAAGGATATTTCATATACATATGTTGATGGTTATGATTATGAAAAAAGTGCATAGTTAAGAAAAATAAAAACTGATTGCACTTTTAAGGAGCTTCTCTAAAGTCTCTCTAAAACTACTTCAATTAGTTTTGATAATTTAGCTATCCTTGAACTTTATGAGCATCCAAACAAATACGTTTAAACTGTCAGATTGATTGATGCTTCTAATTCCGTAATTACTATTACACTTTTAACTTAAAATTATTCTTATTTATTTAATCAGGATTAGACTCTAGAAAAAGCTGAAGTAAGCCACTTTTCTTGTTGGGTTTACTATGATAAATCTAAACACTCAGAAATTTTAGATAGACTTAAACTCCATATAGGTTAAGATTAAATACCTTTAAAGTTAAACATAATTTGTCCTGGAAGGGCAATAAGCATCTTAGCATTTAGTTAAGAGAAGTTAATTGATTTGAAAATAAAATTATAAGAAATAACAAGCATATCAGAAAATTAACAATATCTTCAAAACGAAGATTTAGTACACATTAATGATTCATTAGAAAAAGAAGAAATGACATTAAATTAACTTAAAATATAAAATGATTATGATATTATCTTAAAGTAAATTGACCAAGTAATTTATTCTTAATTTTATCTTTTGTTCATTTTAATAATTTTTCTTTCTTTTAGAATCATCAACAAAAAAGTGATCAAAATAATAGTCAGTAAAAGAATGCATAACTGTCTGAATATCAACAAGCCTAGCTTTAAGGCCTTGTGTCTATACTTGTAGAAAATTCTGACGAGCCTGGAGTTAAAAGATTTTGTACACTATTTTTTGAATCTTTCTTTAATTTTTATGTTTGTTATTTAAAATTTAATAAAATAATTCTTGAAAGTTATTGAAAAATAAAATTTTTGTAAAATAGTCATTGATTACAGAGAATTAGATTTACTCAAACTTCTAGCTTTTATCAAAGAGAAATTTTCTATTGAGTAATCTTCTTTGAGAAGACTTAGAAATTTAGAAAATAAATAGCTTTATTTCAAGGATGAGTATTCTAAATCGCTTGAAGAACTTGGATTTTAAGAAGGTGGAACTAGACTTCTATTAGAAAGGGGAGATATACCTGTTTCTGGAAATATACCTATCAAGATCAAAAATTCATCAAAGTATAAAGTTGCTGATACTGAAAATGTTATTGAAGTTCTCATTCAAGATGATTAATCTCTTCATTAATTGTATTTTTTATTATATTTTTGAATATAAATTTACTCTTTTTTAGAAAATCTTAAGCTTGCAAAATCTTAAAACTTGATCCTGAGTAACATAAACTTTACAAAACTGATTGGATGGAGGAACCAATACAATTAATAGCTAATGAGAATTAGTTAATTAGGAATATGAGCTTTAAATAATAAGAAGTCCTTGTTTTGAGGGATAATGATAGCGTATATACTTATCATAATTAATTAAAATAATAATTTCTTTTAAATCTAAAAGCCTATTGATAAAGAATTTGAAAAATTCAGTATTTATCACACAATAAATGGAAGCTCTGAAGATTCAAAATATGTTGGAGATCTTAAAATTAAAAAAGACGAACATATTCAAGATCTCAAAAATACTATTCTTGCCATGCCATATTTTTTGAATTTAGATAAAGATTCTGGGGAAAATGTATGAAAAATATTTAATTTTGAAATTTAAAAGTAATTTTTTAATAATATTAAAGAAAGTAAGCTGTCTAAGAGTAAGAGATATGAGAAAAGATGGACTATTTGGTTAGATATACAGAAGGAATGACAAAAAAATATCAGGATATAACTATTCTACAAACAATATTGCCGTTCAAGTAAATATAAATTTAAAAAAATTGACTATAAATTAATTGGATTTTTTGAAAAATAAGATACTTCTAAAGCCAGATAATTTGGAAGAAGATGACATTTCTCTTATTTTGAGAAAAAGAAATTGTAAAACAAAAACCTATGAAGGAAATACAGAGTTCATTTACAAAAGCTCAAAAAAGCCTACTGTAGATGAATTTAAGTAACAAATATCTGCTATCCTTGGATTAAGTGATACAAATAAATTTGAAATTGTTAAATATTTCCCTTATGAATTCTGCTGGAAAGTAGTATCAAATTAAGAATATGAAAATCTTAAAGAAACAAAGAAGAAACAAGATTAAAAATCAAATAAAAAAAACAACAAAACAGAATAAAAAAAGGATGAAAAATAATCTGAAACAGATCAAAACTTAAAAAAGGCTCCATACTTACTAAAAGATGGAGGTAAATATTAAATTTATAATTTACTTATTTTTATTATTATTTTAATTTAAAATAGATATAATTGGTTATGTTCTACTTGAAGAAAAAGAACAAAATGATGATTACCAAACAGAAAATGATTAAAAGGTATTTTTCATTTTCTTTACTTTAATTAAAGATTTTTAAAAATATTAGATGAAACTATGGTTCGAAGAAGAAAAGAGGTAAAAAAAATCTGCAGCTTCAAGTAAAAGTAAAAGCAAAGCAGACTAAGCTGGTGGCTTTACAATAAATTTAGATTTTTGAAATTTAAAATCTAAACCTTAAAAAAATTTTACTTAAATTCATTTATTTTGATATAAATTTGCAAAAAAATTAATATCTTGTATTCTAATTAAAATTTAATTTTGAAATATTATAACTTTAAATTATTTATCCTCTCTCATGATTTTATGATATTTAATATTTAAAAATAAGCTGAAACTTAATTTTTGGATCAATTTAATTAAAAATAAATTTGATTTTAAGTTTGTATTTCAATTAATCTAATTAATCGAAGAATTATCAGACATTTTTAACTTTCTTCATAAAAATAACAAGAAAAATTCTAACATTTTAAATTAAAATTCACATGTTTTTGTGAAATATTTCTCTTTTTTTCTTCAATAAAAGAAACAAAAATTTAAATTGATTATTAATGAAATAATAAATTTACTTTTCTAAATATAATCTATTCTGTTAATAATTTGATATTTTAATAATGAAAGAAATTTTTGAAACAATTTTTTTATTTTAATGATTTTAAAATGAGATAAGAATAGTTATTTTTAAAGGTTTTTATTGAAAAATATTAATTTATTATGTATGAATTTTGAGAATAAATAATAACAAAACTATTTAACAGATAAAATTAACATTTAAAATTTAATTAATCTTTTAAAAATGGAAGGAATAATATAGATTTAGATTTTATTTTTCATAGAAGTAATTCTTTTTTAATAGAATCTACTTCAGCTGATTAATCTTGGTTTTATTATTATTGCATAGACTGAGGACCAAACTTTTAAGTATTATTGGCCATATGATTAGATTAGTTAAGGATTTGCTACTATGTGTAATTTCTTGATGGTTGTGCTGGTATTCTTTGATCTTATACAGAGTACTATTTTTTATCTGAGCCTTACTAAGACTGAGGAGTTTAGTAATAGCTCTCTTAATTAGAATTGAAATTTTAATTTTCTCTTTGTTAATAAAATTATTATCTTTGCTTTTAAAATTAAGAGAGAGAGATCTTTTTCTAATATTCGATTTCAGGAGATTCTTATTGAATATGATTGATAATTTATTCATCTTCTCTTTAATTATGATTTTGATATTCATCTGAACTTTAATTAAGACTCTTAGAGGGTACACTTTTCTGTTAAATAAAATAATATTTGTTATAATATAGTTTATTGAAGATAAATAAAAAAAGAAATTCAATTATTTACATTAATTTAAACCCAGTTAGGCTAGTAGAAAGCATTGTTAGATGTTGGAACTCCGAGTGTTTAATAAACTACTTTATTTCTATTGTCGTCATAGTTTTCTGAGAGGTTGTTAGATGATTTAACATGATTCATGTTATTTTAGTTCTTAAGACTATTCTGTACGCGTGTGCTAAGATCAACAATTTCTTTATGAATATTTTATAGATTTTGATCTCTTAATTAAACATTCTTGATAGTATCAAATTCTCTTGGGTATATTTAAGTGTAATGAGATCTATCACTTTAAGATCCATTATTAGCTTGGTGTTGTAAGTGTTAGACAAAAATACGATTCATTTATTCCTCTTGTCTATTATTTACTTCATTATTTTTGATATCATATTTAAGATGATAGGATTTCTTAGAAGAATCCTAATTTTAATTTGTAGGTATTGTTGGTATTTCAATTGTTGATTTGTAAACTTTTTCATTATCCGATTTATAAAGAGCAATAGATTTTTGCATGTCTTTAATTCCATTTTCTAATTATTTAGTTTAATTGGTAAGTTTTTGAGATATTTGTTAGTTTTTAGTTTATGTTCTTATTTCGGTATCAGGTTTTCTATCCCAGAAGGTACGAGCTCCAGCATTATTTTTTTTATCAACAACTATTTTTTCTTAAACCCATTTTTAATTATTAGAATAGCTTTTATGATCTTTGTTGAGGTAAAATGGTAAATTATTTGGGCTATAATGTGATTCAATGTTTTGATATTTTTTGGGAGTTTTGAATCTTTCATGTTCATGGTTACCATCACATTAATGCATCTTACTAATATGATAATTTTCTAACAACGACTAATCATTAAGCAATATGTTGCTGTTATTGCTGAGAAAACTATTTTCATGGTTGATATCATTATTAGTATTTGGGTAATTAATTGCAGAAACATTATTAAATAGATTTTACTCTTATAGTTGTTACTAATTCATTATCATGTGAAATTAATCCTAAACAACATTCTGTGATGATGATGCATTAAGGGGTTTGTATATTTATTTTTAGCTTGCAATTTTATTTAGGTGCTACTATAAATAATTGTTATTATTATTATTATTGCTGGCTCCACTATTTTTCATTGATGCAATGTTATTTTATTTATTGATTTGAATGATTTTAGATCCTTTTCTATTTAAAACATTGTTATTATTGTTGCTTGTGTTAAGTTATATGTTATTTTGCTAGCCTGCCTTAACTTTGCTCAATTTAATGTTACGATAAACTTGAATATCATTACCTTTTTTCTAAAGACGCTCTTTACCAATGTAAACATTAACATTATTTTTTGAAAGATAAGATTCATTGACTTATGATGTATTTTGTGGAACTTATAGCTGATTATCTTCTTCTTCTTCATAATGTTAAGTTTAATAATTTTATTGATAGGGTAATAAATGTGTGCCATCCATGTTGGTAATAACAGATTCTTTCATAGGCTGATTAGTATTCATTGAATTTTTCATAGTTTATATTTCTGAGTGTTAAAGAGATGCTCTTCTTTGTTTATTTGCAAGAGCTGCTTCAATTTCTTTTCTAATATTTCTTGTTGTAGCAGGTTAGATATTTGTCTGATAATTACTAGTCTGTTATTATTATTATTATTATAATTAAAATTGTTACTAGCTCTATTAATTTTATAAACCAGAAGCATAAAGCTGTTAATTATTTGGAGTTAAACTTCTAGGGTTAGCTGGAACGAAGTTACTTTGATGGTATTAATTTTCTTAGAATTGTTATTATTGATTCAAATTATTGATATTTTTGTTTTCAATTTAGTTTTATTAAAACTAGGGATTTGAAAGTTAAACTGAGCTTTAACTATGAGGCATGATTCCTTGAGAGTTTTGATTATTATAAGAGCTGAAATTTTAACCAAATTAACTTCTAGCTTAGCTGTTTTAGAATTTCCCTGTCTCTTCAATTTAATATAGTTAATTAAGTTAAGGATTTTCACTTTAGTTGAACCATTACTTTCTTTATTATTTGTACTCACTATCAGTAGGAAGATTTTATTGTTATGGTTGCTTTTATTATTACTATTGATAATCTTATTATTCATTTAGGTTTTATCCTTACTAAAATTAGTTGTTCATTGATAAAAATTTCATTTATTGATTGGTATTAGCTGACTAAGGTCTAACTATCTCTGATTAAAAGGCTTCATTATTATTTTATGTAGAATAAAAATTATTTTAATTTTAAAATCTATTTTCTACTCCTGGAGAAGAATGATTGCTTGCGTTATTACTGAATTGTGGCAGATTTTAATCTTAGAAATTATTATTTCTGTTTTAGTTTGGCTGAGATTATTGTGTTTGGTTGAAATGAGGTAATCCTTAATTAATGGATGACTATATTTATTAATCTAAATTATCAGTT
Organism: Tetrahymena elliotti 4EA; assembly: GCA_000231825.2. NCBI lineage: Eukaryota > Ciliophora > Oligohymenophorea > Hymenostomatida > Tetrahymenidae > Tetrahymena > Tetrahymena elliotti. Next base: position 273,360 of record JH720321.1, read on the forward strand.
GCAGAGCTAGGCTTTATTAAATTAACTTAGCTTTAAGGTTAAATGCTATTTTGAGTAATATTTGATTGAGCTAGTTAAACAATAACTGGAGTTGATCCACTTGTTGCAAGATTTTGAGCAGAATTTTTTGCATTTTAAAAATTAGATTCTTAAGAATTTCCTTTTAATGTGCTAGCCATAGGGTTTTTAATTGTGTGAGAGCTAAGTTAAAAAGCATATTCCTTTTAACGTTATTAATCTTATAAAATTGATGATGAAGAGTTATTTTACAACTAAGATTATAAGTATTGCTATTATTGTAATGATTAATTAGCTTGCTAAATATTATTTTAGGAAGCAGCTTAAATACCAAATTATTTATCCTTTTTAGTGCTTGATTTAAACGAATTTTGAAATTCTGAGTCAGTATTTTAAATAATTTTGTTAACATTATTATTACTTCCATTATTGTTTGTGTTAGCATTTAGGAGATTGCTGGAGAATTAACTTTGTTATGAATTGATTCTTTGCTTATTTTCTTTTTAAATTGGTTCAACTTCAGCTAACATTTCTTTTAATTACAAATTAGGGTGGGAGTTTTATTTTTTATGATCTCCATATTGAGTTTAACTTAAAGAACTTATATCTTATTTGAGAATATTTTCCAAAGACTAATCTCTGTATTTTGACATCTCTTTTTCTTTTACAAGACCATTAAAGTCAATTTAATTTTAATAAAATAGTTCCTCCTTCTTTAGGTTATCCATAATTTTTATGATTTAAACAGATCTTTCATATAATTTTTATTTCTCATTATACTTTTCTTAATTGTTTTCACCTTCTTTTGCCATTTTCTATAATTCATTTTAAGATTCATTTTTGAGAATAAGGAATGTTTCATAATTATTTAGATTTAAAAGCATGTTTGCTTCTGAATTAAGTTAAGATTCAACCTATAATTTATCATTAAACAACTATTAATCACAATTTTAAAAAAAATATTTACATCATAGAAGTTGATAGCATTAGCATAATTTTGAACAAATTAAATAGCTTTTTTAACCTATTTCATCTTCTTAAAAGTGAATTCTTTTTCTCTTGCTTTCATAATTTCCTATTGATTTCGTAAAAATAAAGAATTATATTTCTTTCATTCAGATTTTATTAATTAATTTTTAAATTTCTTTCACATTCTTCTAACATTTTTAAATTTCAAATTGAAAATAACTTTTTTATTTCTAAAATTTATCATAAAACATTTGTTTTAAATAGCAGTAAATTTTGTACCTTCTTTCTTATATTGGAGAGCATGACTTAAACTTCTTCTTTAGGTGGAAATAATTTATTTGGACTAACACTTTTCTTTTATTCTACTCTCATAGATATATCTAATCTAGAATTATTCTAATTAAGTAGAGCACTTTTGTATTATCTATTAATATTAGCTCTATCAGTAACAGATTGAACATAACTTCTATTAGGATCTACTCCTTATTACTAAACATATTAACCTATAACTTAATCTTATAATCTTAGATTATCATTTGTTGCTGCTCCATATTTAGATTAACCTATTCTAGGTGGAGGAGTAACTGCTGATCTATTTAATTAACTCTGATTAAGCATATTTGAGCTATTCATCTAACTCCTTCTCATTTATTATATTGGATCATATGTAGGAGTTATTTTGACTCCATAAACTGAATTACTGCTAGATGGAACTCTTAATTAAGGTTCTGCACTTTTACTTCTTTAAGCATCTTGCATCTAATTAACAACTTGAGCTTGTAACTAAAGCTCATTAATCTTTTTTAATTTTTATTATTTATTTCCCATTTCTGCTAAATTTTAATATCTAAAACTTCTTCACTATGTCTGCTTAAATGGAAAATTTATGATTATACGATATTGCTTTGTGAATCTAAATCTTAATAGTGTTATCTAATATAATAACTAACTAAAAATAATATTTAGTGATTTAATATTTGTTTTAATAAATTAAAAATAATGAACAGTGATATTAAATTAATTTGCAAATTTTTTTAATACTTAATGATAAGTAAGTATAATCAAATCAAGAATGTAGCAATCTCCTATTAGAATTAATGAAATAATCTTCTTAATTCAATTTTTGAAAACAAGATATTTTCAAATTTATAAGAATTTCTAAAATTCATAATTTAGATTTATTTGTTTAACTTTTTTGCTGTTTTTCTGCTATCAATTTCAATTTCTTTTTTATTTTTATAAACTATCAATCCAAAAATTTTAAATAAAACTCATTAATTAACTTTTTCTATTTACAATATTTTCTATCTTGCCTATTTTTTTAATGCTTCTATTTCAACCCTCACATGAGAATTAAGAATAGATAATTTATTTTTAATAATTCTTCTATCTTCTTAGCAAACCTGACTTTCATACAATTAAATAAAAAGAAAGCATAAATTTTACTTGTTCAAGTATATTTACTTATTACAAAAATAACTTAAACTCAATTAGCAAATTAAAATTTTTAGATTTATTGTTTTTAACATAGATTTTTACAACAAATATTATTTTAAATTAAAGATGTTAATTTAAAAAGGATTTTCTAGAACAAGTAAGGATAATAATTTATTTATTCTTTTAATATTTTAAATTGATTTTTTCCATATTATATTTTTAATAATCTTTCTTTTTGAAGTTAGAAAACAATAAACTAAAAGAAAATAATTTGTTTAAATATTTTTATTAAATATTTTTTGATTGATAAATCTTTTTTTTTATTTAATTTTATCTTTAGATCCTATCAGTTCAGTTTCTTTATTAATTTACTATAGAAATACAAATTAATATTAATAGTTAATTTATACGTAATAGAATTGATGAGTGGTTGATAAGTAAAATAAATTTAAGAAATATATTCAAAATTATTAAGATTTGATTTTAATTGAAAAATAATTTCTTTACACTTAATAACATCTTTTATTACTTAAATTCAAATCTTAGTCTAAATAATTTAATAATAAAATTTATTTGATAAAAAATACCCTTATTTTTAAATAAATTTTTCGATTTTCATATTCAAAATAAAATTCACATAATAATAATTTATTTTAAATAATTCTATTATTTTAATGAAGTTTATTAAAATTATTTTTTTTTTTGCTAATAATTATTATGATGTTAAATATTAATTTTATTGAGATGTGAATCAAGAAAATCTTTTGCCTAAAAACGTTTAAGCATCAAAATGGTTTCTTATTGTTAATTTAAGGACAGTTATTAGAATATCTTAAGAAGCATAAGTTAATAGTATATATATATTCTGACTTTTTTTCTTGAAATCTTTGATAGAAGAAAATATTTAATAAAAGTAAAAATACAACAAATATAAAAGAAAGAATCAAGCTATCTTAATTTCTTTAAGTGATATTAAATATAATTGTAAATAATTAGAAATGTAAAATTAATAATACTTCAGTCAAAATAGGTTTCCCTCTTAAAATAATTAGGTCCAACCTAATTAGTAACATTACTATGGTAGCATGAATAATGTGAATTATAATATGAATTATAATATGAATTAGGTACCTGTTTAGTCTTAGTTTCTTAGTGAAGATTTCTTCGGATTAACTGATCTAGAGTTTGGTGCCTAAGATCTAATTAATGAAATAATATTTGATGCTTACAATGCTTGTGTTGTGTACTAAGACAGAAAGCAACGAATTGACAGTTTAATAAAATCATTAAATGAAAAATATGTTCAACAAAGTGTTTAAATTTAAAATAGAGGTAATAATGTCCTTTCCGAATAATTTTAATCAATAATAGATAATGTTGAGCAAGACACTATCAAAATTATAATTGAAAAAAGAATTAGAAATACAAACATTGTTCAAAAATTTTAGGAGTTATCTGAAAGCTTTGAGAATACCAATTTAATTCAAATAAATTAAATTAAGAATAAATATCAAGCATTAGGATTATTGAACATTATTCCTGAAGAATATGTTGATTGGATCAATATCATTAAAGAATCTTAATAAAAGTTAAATATCATCACAGGATATTCCAACATAATTTAAAATACTTTTAACAATATATTGGAGTATGAATCAAAGATCAACCCTAATATAATTCTTTAAAAATTAGAATAATTTGAAGTAGATACAATCAATTTTATTAAAAATTATGGTTAGTGATTTTTCTTTAGAATTCATTTGTATATAGAATAGAGTGTTATTTATTTAGATTTCTTGAATTCAAATAAATAATAATTTTAAATACAAAATTTAAGTTTTTATGGAATTTATATTGTATTTTTTGTAATGAAAGTAGTTTTTTAAACAAATTATAAAATATAATTTTAATAATTGCTTTAAGAATATTGAAATATTAAGAATAAGTGTTAAGAATATCAATTAAAAAGTATTAAATTTAAATGATTATTTAATAAGCTTATACTTTTTTTCTTTGCTTTTAAAAAAAATATTTAAAAATAAGAGATTGATAAAAATAAAAATGATCAGAGTGATATTAGAATATAATGATTGAATTTCCTTTAAAATTTATTATTTTAATATTTAACAACAATTTTCAAAAAATAGTAATTTTTATTCAGAAAAATTAAAAAAATTTTGGTTTTATTTTCTAATAAAAAAATTTGTAAAAAAAAGTTTCTAATTTTGATGAATTATAATGTTAAAATGATTTTTTTTAAAATAAATTGGAGAATGTGAATGCTTATTTATTTAGTTTTTTACTGTTTAAAATTACATCTTAAAATTTGTTTAAATACAAATTAAAGTTAAAACATTTACTTATTAAGGATTTTTATTGTTTAAAATGACAAAACTTAAGAAAAATATTTAAATGATACATCTTAAGAAAAAAATATATAATTTTTTAATGATTGGTGAGACTTAAGCATATTTATATAATAGATTGAAATAGGCTTGTAAACTTAACACTTTATTGCTTAAAGCAAATAATATCAGTTCAAGCAAGCAAATTTTGATTTCTTTATAAGTGAAATTTAATCTTTATTTTTTAACTAATTCAACACTTCTTTTCCTTGCAAACACAAATTATAATTGTTAGTATTGTTTTAGAGTCAATATTATTGAACAAAACTTAAATATTTGATTTGAAAAGTTGCTTTATGTTTGTTTATTTGTAGGTAGAAAGTTATTAATATATTTATTTATTTAAATAATCAGGTTATTTTGTTTTAAATTTATGTTTTTCTTCATTTTGTTTAAATTTTAAGATGTTGAAAATGAATGAGTGAGTGATTTAAATTTTTGTTGTTTTTTCATTTAAATATCCAAAATGTTTTTTTCTTTTGTGATTGTTACACCCCAATTTCATAATTATCTGCAAACACAGAGTTTCCTCCCACACTTCCTCCTGTGCGGCGTTATTTTAAGATATTTTTGAGTTTCGTATATTTTTGTTGGAAGTAGTCTTTATCTTGACTTAACTTAAGCATTTATTCTTTATTTTCATTGGAGATTTTTTCTAAAACGCGGACTTCTTCTCTGTAGAAATGTAATTCTTCTGTGAGTTGTAGCTTTTGAGTTACAAATTATGTTTCTACTCTGTGACAGTGAGCTTTGAAGGAATTTAGTTCATCTATCAAATCAGCTTCTTTATTCGTCAATACCTTTTCTTTACGGACTTCTTACAATTATTTAAGAGTTTGTTTGGCTTCATTCTACAGCTTTTCAATATTAACTTCTAATCCATTTATAGAGCATTCGAGCTTTTAGTTTCTTAATTTTAAATCTATATTTTCATTAACTAAATCTTAAATATTGATATTTTCTATGTTATAGCCTCTTGCTATTTAGTCGTATGTCAATGTTTCTTTTTAAGGTGAAGTGTTTATTTGATTTTATTAAGGGAACATAAATTGTTTTTTAAATTAATTTCTAGCACTGTTTCTTTGGGGTTGCAAAGGATTTACAGCTGCTTCTGTTATATTGAAAGATTCTTTCTTCCTACGGTTTTAATTACTTGAAGAAGATTAAATTGATAATTTCTAATCTGGAAGATCTCCAATAGAATTAAGCGATTCTTGATTATTACTTGGACTTTCTTATTCCAAAATTTCTTGGCTTTTTACTTACAATCCATTCTAATCAGAGTAAGTGTTATTCTTTTCAATCTTATCTGTTTTTTCTTCTTCTATGCTGAAATCTTCATCTTCAAATTCGAATCCTAATTGAGTTTGTTTTGGGTTTGATGTTCTAGGTGCACTTGCATTTGATTTTCTTGAAAATGAATCTTTATTATTTAAATCTTACTAAGAAGATTCCTAATTATTGAATGATTAAACTTAACTTGATGAATGTGGGTGCTCTATTTTATCAAAATTTTATGAATCCTTTCTTATTTATGAGGGCTATTTAACAGTATCTTAAACAATAGATGTAGATTTATTTACACCGTTATTAGAGTTTGTTGAGTACTTTCTAATGCGTTCTCCTGAATTTCTGAACTCTTATTCTATTATAATTTTTTCTTTTTCAAATCTCTCAGATAATTCTTTAATCTTATAATGAATATCACGTTAGCTTTCATCAATTTTTTCTTACAATTAATCATTTTATTCTTCTAAATTTCTAATTGTTTATTTGCTATTTTCCAAATTTTCTTTGAGTCTTTTATTCTCAGAATCTAAATTTATCTAAATTTTCATAATCTCTTCTCTTTTTTACTAAAGTTTTTCAATGGAATTCTACTTCTCATTGATATCTCTTTCAGTTAATTTGCGATAATCATCAAACTCCTTTGTAATCTATTTTAATTGGCGACTAACTTCTTCAAACTATTCAGCTTACTTTGATAAGTTACGAATCTTAATTTCATATTGTTCTCTTTCTTTTCTAAATTCTTCCCTTGTATTATTAAGAAGCTTCTAAGAATCACTCAAGTATTTTTCTTAGTTTCTTAATTTTTCTTCTACAATTTGCAACTATTACATTAAGTCAGCTTCAACACTCTTAGCACTGTCAATATGCTATTGCATATTTTCAAGTACTCTTTCAGTTATTTATTACTCTAAATTCAATAGCTATTCTTCATGCTGAAGCTAATCCTATTCAAGACGCTAAGCTAACTCCATGCATCTTTCTTCTTAAAATTGTATTCTTTACTCATATTCCCTGCGAATCTGCTCAATTTCCTCTTAATGAATCTCATTATTGGCATTCATAATATTTTAATCCATATTTTGCATACTATATGTTAATCCATCTAATTACTCTTAGAGTTCAATAATAATTTTTTCTTTTTCTACGATAGTATCAATGGCTCCTCTTTTGATTTGTTCAACTTCAGTTTGCAATTCATCGTTTCTTTTTTGCAATTCCATACATGTGCTGACTATTTTATCCTTGATTTAAAAAATTAATTAAATTTTAAACCTCACATTAACTATAAAGTAGCTAAGAAGTTTTATTAGATAAATAGATAAAATAATTAAAAATAAATCAATTTATTTTAATTACCACATCTATGTCATCTTTAGTATTTTTTGAAGGTGAAGACTACATAAGTCTCTCAACTTCATTCTTCAAATATTCATTTTCTTATTCCATATCAGTAAGCTAACGAAGCATTTCATGAGCAATCTACTGCTTTTCAAATAACTCATCTTCTACTATTGTTAACCTCTTTTGTAATTCGTCTGCTTCTTTATTCTCCTTAATATCAGCCAATTTTTTCTACAAAATATCTTGCAATTCTTCTACTCTCTACTTCTCATTAGCTAGCTATGCATTCATCTATAAAATAAAACATTTTAAAAATAAAATTTAACATAACAATACTAAAATAATTTGTAAATATCTAATTTTCCTATTATTTTTATTAAAAAAAAACTCTTTATACCTCTATCTCTTTCTTTTTGAAATCAAGATCCATGTACCTAATCTTTTTGCTTAGTTCCTCTATTTCTGACTATTTTTGCTAAATTTTCTAGGAAAGCTTTTTTTATTAAAATGAACATTGAATTTTTTCTAAATTATTTTTGCGTTTGGTATGAATATGTTCAAGTCAATTTAATTATCGATTAGGAGAGATAATTGATTTAAAATAAAATCATTTAAATTCCTCATTTAATAATATCATAAAAACGAAATAAAATATCTGGCTACATCAAAATCTTAGTCATCCTCCTCAACCTCACTATCTTGATCCTAAACTTTTTTATCCTTTAATTTGTTCATTTTATTTAAAAAACTTTCTTTAATTAATGGAAAAATTTATGTTTCTTGTTAAATTCTGCCAAATTAATTAATTAAATAAATAAAAAATATTATTTTTTATAAATGGGTACTAAAAATTTATTCTTCTAGTTTTCTGCAAGGAAACTTTCACATTAAATTTACATTTATTTTCGTTTTCACAGATAGATAACTCACACATCATGAAAACTCTATCAGCTTATAGTGTATGTCTACATACTTATTCATTTTGCTTTTAATAAATAATAAAATCTAGAGATTATTTAAATATATTTTGATAATTCTTCAACATTTTGATATAAGTGTATTCAGATTACCTAATATATTTAACATATTCTATTTATCATCATTGTTAATTATTTTGGTCATATTACCTAATATTTTTATATTATTGTATTTATTATTATCAAAACTATTAATTTAAGGATATTAAAAAGCTTTTAGTTAATTATCACACATCACTAATTCTCAGATAGTTTGCTTTTTTCTCAGATTGGACTTTATTTTCATAATTAAATTTTTACAAATTATGAAATTTTGAAAAATATTTTTAGCCAGTATTTACTGCTTGATATTAAAGAGCAATAAAACTTTTAAAAATATATTATTAATTTAAAATTTAAGCCATTAGAGATATTATGTGAGAATATATTTTATAATTTTATGATGTCTTTTTCAAGCTAACTTATTTACATACTAAATTAAAAATACTTTTTTATGATTACTTCTTTAAATTTTTAATTGAAAATAATAAAAATATCTTTTTTAATTTTTTCAGAATTAATTAAAAGTTAAAAACCTTAGAATTATCAGAATTATCAAAAATGCATACATGAATTGAAATAAAATGTTTTTAGCGTTATTTTATTATTCATTTGGAATGGCAATTTCTTTAATTTTTAATTAAAAATAATAAAAATTTACTGAGAGGAAAGTTTATTTCATAAAATTAATTAAGACTAAAATAAATCCTGTGAAATTATTACATTTGGTTGCTTTAATTAACAAAAAATACAAAATAAAAAAATTAACATCAATTTAATAATTGACTGAATAAGAAAATTTCAATATTTAATGCTACTTTCATCGGCAATAAAAGTTTGATTTGAAACTGCATATTATTTAATTCTTCTGTTGTGCTAAATTTTATTCCAAAATTAAAGGAAAGTTACAATTTAATTTCAATATGTGTATATAAATTCAAATAGATTCTAATTTAAATAAAACTGAATAAACTTTTTTAAATTTTTGTTTATTACTTTAAGAAAATTTTATTTCTTCATTTTCTAGATTTTTTGAGGATTAAATAAATTATAAGATATTTTTTGTTAAATATTTTAAATGAAGAATATTTTTTATAAATGTTAGAATTAGATAAATCATACAATATCTTAAGATTCTAATTTTTTTAATAAATCTAAATTTTAAAAATTATTATTATTATTATTATTATTCATGTATCATAAATACCTTATATTTCCTATTTTAATGAGAGAAAAATATTATCATATTCTTCATCCCTCTGAATAAAAACCTCCTTCCTTCAAGCAAAAAATTATTAAATAATTTTAGCAAATTAAACTGAAATGATATGGTTGATTTTAAAGTAATAAATACCATAAATAATAAATAAAGAATAATTTATAATTGATTGAAATGTCATTTTTATTATAAAAGGCGTGTAATATTTTTTTACATGTTTCTAAGTTTCTTGTTTATTTTAAGGAAATTTTGTTAAATCTATTTGAATGGAGATATTAAGAGATCTCTTTCTATAATATAATCTATAAAATGTTGAGATGATGCATGATCTAGTAACTTATAATTGATTATTGCTTATTTATTATTTTCTAACAGTTTATCTTCAAATAAAAAGTCATTTTAGGTGTATTTCTCATCATCTAGCATGAGATATCTTTTTAGTGCTTTTATCTAAAGATGATAAATAATATTATATTTTGATGATTGTATGAATCTTTTTTATATTTATTCTATCTTGCTATCAAATTCTTGCCTTAAAAGACCTACTTAGGCCTCAATCGAATGTCCAATAAATTTTTGCTATTTAATTAATGATAGAAAATTATAATCTATGCAAATTTAGCAAAATCTAAATATTGACATTCCGTAAATAAAATCTTTCTAAATTCCATACTCTATCAACTACAAATGTGTGAATTTTTAAAGAAACGCTATTGATTCATCAAAAATCCCATAAAACTTATTAGAATTAGCTATTGAAAATTATAAATCATGTTCTTACATAAATATTTATGTTAATTCGTCCTTTCCTAATTAATCTTCCTTGGGCTCTATTGAGTAGTAGATGAAGAAAAATTGATCTAAAGTCAGAAAATTAATATCATAAATATCAGCAATAAAGTATAAATCAAAATAATTCTAACAAAAGCTTTGCTTCACTTCTTCAACATAGATATTCATCATAAAACTTATAGCTTCATCAGCATTTATCATAACTTTGTTTGCATGAATAGTTTTATTCTTCATCTATAAAATTTACCTGTCATAAACTTAATATTTTTTCAAAGGAACAACTTATCCAAAGTAAGACATAAAAAATTCATAAGCCTTCGACCACCCTATAAATATCTTGTCATTGGTATTTTAAAAAACACCAACTCCATTCTAATTAGTATCATCTATCTTCTAAATTAGTTCCAATAAAAATTTATAGTCTATATAATCAATCTCTCCTACAAGTAGGTTGAAGAACATATTTACTCTAGAGTGCTAATTTTTTAGTTGATAACAGCAATAAACTGTTTCTTTAAATTTCTTCTCTGTAGACTAGCTGTAGCCTATAATTTTATTCAATTATTAGTATAAATAATATTCTAAACTAATAGGATGGAAAGATAATTGTTTTTTCTTGAAAAATAGATTGAGGACAAATAATATTTTTTTTAAACAAAACTTTAAAAGGAGCTGTGATCAGATTAAGATAAAATTAAAAAAGAATTAAAATTATTTTTTTTAAATAAATATTTTTCATGAATAAATTTTTAAGTGAAAGTTTTGGGAGAGAATAATTTGGTGTAAAAATTTATTTGAAAAAAGAATGATCTATTTACCATAGTTGTTGATGAAATAGTCAAAGGAATATGCATGAAAATAAGGGAAGGTATTGTTAGTATTTTTTTTAAGATATTTCATTAGATCTACCATAATATTTCCAAATACTTTAAGGATATTGGTAAGTTTTTATTCTTTGAGATCTAAAACTTGATCTTTCTTTTTTTTAATTTTTTGAATGACTTTTTCAATAATTTTAGTAGATTATCTAGTAACTTTGTTAGAATTTAATGAAACTCTTAATCTTTTAAAAATATTATCTACAGGAGTTATCAGATTTAATTCTTTAAGAAGTTATTTAGTGGAGATCTTGTTCTATTAAATAACTTCATTTGTATTCATATTCATTTTTTCAGATTTTGGAGAGCTATTTTATTGAACCAGTTTTTATGATTGAATTTCCTCTTCCTCTTTTCTTATTTGAATATCTGGCACTTTTTTTGGAATTTATTCCTAAGAAAATGAAAATGAAGACTATTTAGTTTTTGCATCAAGAGATAGAGAAACTCTAGCATTATCTATTATTTAAGAGAGTACACTTGATTTCCTTTTTTTCTTAAAAAAAATAATTAGTTTTAATTTATTATTAATAGTGTTACATAAATTTCTTCATCTCCTTTAATCCTTGAAATATCTTTAGAAATATTAGACTGATCTGATTAAGATTCATTGTTTTTCTAAATTTTTTTTAAAATCCAAAAATATATCAAAAATTGGCATAAAAATTTATTTTTTTTGAATAACTTTAAAACAATAAAAGGATTCAAAAAAAAGTTATAATTTTACATCAAAATTGAATTTGTTTTCTATTTTAACAGGACTAATTGAACCTGAATCTTTTATTAGATTTTAATCAGAAATCTGATTCAAAAGATTGTTTTCTGCTTATTAATCTTCTTAATTTTAAATAAATTTAAACAGCTAATAGCTGGAATTATCATAGTTCTATTATTAAAGGTTTTTTTAGCTCTTTAAGTTCAACCCAGTTAATATAATATGACTACTTTGATTTTATATTTCAGATTAATCATCACTTTAACTGCCACTTTCATTAGAATTCTAACTCTCTTTATCAGACTAATCTGATTCCGAGTTTTGGTATTCACTATTTACTTTAGAATTTTATTTTTTGTTATTGCATTTTAATTTTAAGTCTTCTGATTAATAGATTTCATTTTAATTAAGTTGAATAAGCACTTCGTCTTTTAATTCTAATAAATTATTCTCAATTGACAGAGTATTTTAATCTTCCTATTTACTTTCAAAATTTTAAGCTATCTCCTAATATTTTTGATAATTCCCTAATTTTTCATCTAATTCTTGTCCTTTTTTTAGTGATGCTTCTTTTAAAAACTAAAACCCTACAACTAAATTCTTAGATGTTCTCTGCAGTTTGTAGAAAGAACTCTTTTAACGTTATGAGTCAGAATTATTTGATGATTATTTTATCATTTTGTCATTATCTAAACTGTTTAAAGAAGTTATACTTGCCTTTTTAGAGGTAAATTTGAAGAAATCCTCCTAAATTTAAAGAAAAAGTAAATTATTTTTATTAAAAATAAAACAAAGCTTTACTTAAAAATCAGAGCAATTGTCATTTTATGCAAAATATTAAATGTTTTATTTAAATAATTTTTAGTAGAGGTGATATAAGACGACTCTATTGGCATTCACTAAAATTTCCATATGATTTTATTAAACACTTATCTAGAGAGATTTAGAAATTTTAATTTGATTTTAACTCTATGCAAAAATAGATGTAATAAATTTATATATTTTAGAAATATTTCCATCAATATAGTCAACAATTTAGTTAGAATCTTATTGACTATACTCTTATTTGAGTGAAATCTTTGATAATATTTATTCACAACCTTCTTTGAATTTTTAAAAATCTAATTGAATAAGGTTTAAATCTTTTTATTTCTCCAATTTGTTATAGTTAATATAAAATTAGCTCTGTATAAATCCAAGAAAGTTTTCATTGATCATCTAGATCTATTCCTATTAATGCTAAGTTAAACTCTATTTATAAAAAAATAATTAGTTTTATTTTTTAGTTCAATTAAAATACTAAATTATCGGTCAGCAAATTTCTCATATCTGCTTAAATTTCTCTGCTTGCTACTTTAGCTGCAACCTGTATTGAAACTGATACTTATTTAATAGGTGCAGGAGTAGCTTAAATTTCTACATCCTCATATTTCACTAAAGAGCTTGTGTCTACTCCAATAGACTCAGTTTTAAATAAATCAGAAGTATCAATACATTTATTATCAAGTATATTATCATCAACAGATTCATAGTCTGCAGCATTCAATTTATTTTTTAAGTTTTTTTAATATTCTTCATCCTAAAAAAGTTAAAAATAAATATGAAATTAAAGAATTAATTTTAAAAAAAAGTAAATTTAGAAAAAAAGATCACTCTTTAAGCAAAATAAAAACTTTTTAATTTCTTAAAAGAAATTAATTGAAAAAATTTTTCAAAAAAGAACAGTTTTTCTATGTGTAATTAATTTTTAATTTACAGTAAAATAATGTTAATAGACTATAAGGGAAGGGATTAGTTAATTGCAATTAATAATTATAATAATATAATGTTAGATAATTTCTTTAATAATTACCTCTTCTTCTATTTTTTATGCTAAAAGAATTTCTTTTTCTTTTAAATTTTACTTTAATTGGTAAGCTTCCATCAGTTTTGATTTCTATTCATCATATAGACTACTAAAGTATTCATACAAGTTGTTTCTGATTTTTTCTATTTCATCGTTAAATTTATCTTAAATATCTGTCCTATTAAACTAATCTAAAATGTCATTTTATTATGTTAGCATAATACCTTCCATTTTCATTTTTAATCCCTAATAAAATTAAAGATATTACAAAAGAAACTTAAAATTTTATTTACTTAATTTTCTTTCACTGAATCTTCATACATCTACATATATTGTTCCAAATGCTATTATTAAATCTCATTTCCCTTTTCTAGCTTCTACCACTTCTTTCTTAAATATCTTTACAAAATTTATTTATTATAATAAACTTAAAAAAAATTAAATATTAAACAATTTTTAAAGCATAACCATGAATAGAATTTTTTGGTTTTTTTAAATTTGCATTTTTATTTCATTTAAACATTTAAAAAAATAAGTTAAAGATATAAATTTTAAATCAATTATTAATATAAATAAAGAAATGTGATTTTGGATAGAAAAAAAAATACCTATTTTCAGATCTCAGTTTGTTCATATAATTTTCTTTGGTTTCTAATTTTTCATACAATTCTTTAATTTATTGATTTTGAGAAATGATATCATTTAGATACATTTTATGCACATTATTCACTCTTTTAAAGTTTTCTGCTTCTATCTTAATGTTTGTTTATTAAGTTTTTTAAAAGAATTCACTGATTACTGTTGAGTATATGGTCCAAACTTTAGTCAATAATTGTGCTCTTTCTGTGCAAGTTGTTTTTAATTATCGAGAGATTTCACTGATGATTCCATCAAAAATTAATTCAAATTTTTCATAGAAATCATAATAAGAAGTAATTTATTCATTATAAACTTTATTGATCATATTATCAAGCCATTCTGAAAGAATTTTTGTATCTTTCCTCTCATCAGGCTTTTTAAATTAACTGTTTTATGAATTATGGTAAATAATGCGATGTGATTTTTACAGGCAATCAGTTAAGTTTTTCACTTTTTCTATATCCAAAATAGACCCATCTTCTAACTCTATTTAAAAAGGGGTTTTTTAACTTTATGACCCATTAGCACTAGCTTGGTTTTTTTATTCTAATTTTAAGTTTTCAAGATATTTTTCTCTTCTTATTGAAGGAAATTCTTTTTCATATTTTGGTAGTGTTAATTCATCATTTGAAATAAGCTATAAGTAGAAATTCTCATTTTTCTTTAACTTTAAACCTTTTTTCCTTAATTAAATTATTTTCTCAACATCTTTTGTTTTAAGAAGTTAACTGCTCAATTTTTCATCATTATTTTTGCCTACTGCTAGAGTCAGAATATTGCCTTTACTGAAAGGAGATAAATTAGAGTTTTGTTACTTAGAGTTTTCAGATTAGCTATATTCATCTTTTTGGTTAAATTGTTAAATTTATGAATTAGGTTTCTAATATAAGTCTCTAAGAATGCTGTTGTTATTTGGTTAAGTTAATTATGATGGCCTTCTTTTAAATCCATCTAAAATGGAGTCTTCTTTGAAGGTGTTGCTATTATTTTATGTAAACAAA
This sequence comes from Tetrahymena elliotti 4EA, assembly GCA_000231825.2. Classification (NCBI taxonomy): domain Eukaryota; phylum Ciliophora; class Oligohymenophorea; order Hymenostomatida; family Tetrahymenidae; genus Tetrahymena; species Tetrahymena elliotti. The sequence goes on from JH720321.1 coordinate 288,929, forward strand.
AACTATCCATTTGATTAAAATCTTGTGCTTTCTGACTTTTGAAAGGATAGCTAGCCGCTCATCTATAAAGTTGTATTCATCTGATCTAATTTTTAAAATTTTAAAATCTGATTGTTCTAATTATTAGTATTTCTACTTTAAGATGCTCCAAATTGATTAGGATTCAAATACTCTCTTGCACTCATAGTTTCAAAAAAACTAGTTTAGATCTGAGAATTCTTTTTATCTTAAGGTTTTTATTTACTAAGCTTATTATGATTTTAAGAAATAGCTTCAATACTAGAATAATCATTTAAAATGCTCCCATATTAATCACCTGATTCTATATTTGTTGATTTCAATCTACTGGCTTTAATAGGCTAAGTTTTTCTGAACTCCTAGCTATCATATGACAATCTATAAATATTATTTTTCTTTCTAAAATCACTATTAAACTATCTTGCAGTTAAAGTGTTCATCTTCTCAGAAGTTTTTTACTAAAGACTCATAATTTTATTTAAAAGTAGAATTAAATTAACTTTTTGATTTCTTTTTTTAAATGAGAAAAAGACTAATTAATATTAATAAATAGGTTCTTTTTTTATTATTGTTGTCATAAGTTAATCTTGGAAATCTAACAAGCAAACAATAATAAGAAATATGTTCTTTAGTAGAAATTTCAAATGAAAAGATAAATCATACTTTATCTAAATAAAAAAATAAACACTCAATATTTAATATTTTTGAACATCAAATTAATTTTAATAAAATTTTTAACAACATATTATTAATTATTAGAATTTTTATTTCTATTTTAACTTGTTTAAGCAGAAATGATTATGACTTTATTCAATTCATCTCTTTAATTTTAAAAGATCTTATAATCATATTAAGATAAAATATGAAAACAATCATTTTTATTTAAATATTTTAAATTTATTCCTCAAATTCATCTTTGAAATTAATTAAGAAGGTTAAGTTATTGAATTGAATACTAATTACCTAAATATTAAAGAATATTTATTAATAATTTCTCTTTTTATTACTCTAAAAATTTTTTGTAAATATGCTTAATAATGATACTTTTTTATTAATTATTGTATTTTTATCAAAAACAATTTTTTTGTTTTAGAAAAATTAAGATAAAAAATAAAGAAATTTGTGAAAGAATAAGAAATTATTTGTTTTTAAAAATCAGATGAATGGATGGATTGATTAAATTAAAATTAAAAAAATTTATTTTTGAAAAAGAGTAAATTAAATTTCTGTTTATTAAGAGTTAGTATAGGTCAAAAAGTTCCATTCCTTTATAATTCAATTTAAATATTATCAAGTAAAATAGTGTAAGGCTTGAGTAAATTTTTGAGAAAAAAATAACAAACAAGAAAACATTTTAAGGTATTTTAAATTTTGATAAATAAAATCATTCTGTTATATTTTGATTAAAACGAGCTTTTATTGTATTGTAATATTTATTTGAAATAATTTAAAGTTGTGTAGGTATTAGTTGTTTTAATTGCTCTTCTACAAGAAGTTCTTTAGACTCTTATTATAGTAATTTAAATATAAAATGAATAGTTCTAGCTGAGTGACGAGACTTATTATTTTCGTTTAAGAAGATTTCTATTTCATTTAACATTTTTCTTCTTTTCATATCATACTTTTTTACTTTAATTAATCTTAATTTTATATTATACTGCTCCTCTGACCATAACTTATAAAGCTCATTAATAAAATCATTAGAGGGTTATCCTAAATATTTTTATTAAATATTTTGAGAAAGTATTTTATTCGACCTACATAAGATACTAAACCTATTTAAACTAAGTAAATGTTCTCCGTTTAAAATCTTATCACTTTCTTTGTAGAATAAATTAGAAATAGCTGCTGAATTTTATCCTTAGATGTTCTATAAAACAATCATAAAGCTTTCAAAGTTAAAGTAGTCTTTTTTATCAGTATCCTAACTATAATACAAGTCTTTATATTCTTCGTTTTTGATAATTTTCACTTAGTTAATGAAATTTTCCATAATCAATTCTAACATTTAATCCAAATCAAAAACAAATTGATTCTTTTGAGCTCCTTTAATTTGATTAAAAAATATTTTGAAAAAAATAGAAAAAAAAAAGAAATTTACCTTTTATTCTTATTTTAGTAACATTTTTTTCTATGTTTTCTATTTATTTTTAGTTCAAATTTGAATATAAGAAATGATTTAAGGCATCATTGCACTTAGATTAGGCAATTAATATTTTATCTTCACTAGCCTAAAGTTCAGGATATAAGTATATGCAAAGCTTCACAAACAACTAGAAATCATTTAAATCATATTCACCTGTTAAGAATTTAGAAATTATATTAATCCTAGGATGCTTTTTATATTTGAATATTCCATTTATTATTCTAAAGTATTTCTTAAACATCATTTAGCCTGTACCTATTTAATATTCAAAAATGTTTTGCTTAAAAAAAGGAATCTTCATGATATAATTTTGAAAATATTTAATAAATTTTCTCATTTAAAAATAAAAATATTTCTTCAGTAAAAATAGTTTTTATTAATTTCATTAAGATGTTCCTTATCCATTAATGATTAACAAAGAAAGAAAGAAATTTTTACCATATGACGTCATAAGATTTTCGAAGAGGTGAATGTGGAAGTGATTAATAACATGATATTTAGTTGGATTAGGATTGTTATACTTATTAGTGGGGCTATGAGGTGCAAATGGATTACCTTTGTTTATGTCTTAGAGGATAGTAAAAGTCATTTTTAATATTTATGTTAATTTGAAGAAAAGATTTGAATTTTTCTTTTTTTTAATCTCTTTAAATGATTTAATCAAATATTCAGTTGCCATATCAGTAAATTTACTGTTTGAAACATGAATTCTCATTCTTGAATGAATATTTGGATTTGGTTAAACATTATTTACACTTGAATCTAAATTCTTTAATGCTACTTCAAATTCATCGTTTTCAGCTTGTTCACGAAGAACCTCTTCTCCTGAAGCTTCATCTAAGTATTTTTTGTCATACATTTAATCCTAAATTTATTCTTTATTTGTAACAAAAGGTTTATCTTTTCCATCATCACTATCACTAGATAAATCGCTATCAATATTTGCTTCTAAATTAGATTAATTTGATAATGTCAGTTATTTCTTATAATTCAAAGAAAGTTAATTTGGTATTTTTAATTTGATTTATTTTTTGTTGAGCTGTTAACTTTAAAGCATACTTCCATCTTCTTCTATGGTCTGTAAATTACTTTAATCTTAATTTGTATTTTTATTTTCATTCTAATCCAATAACTTCTTTTTTGATGCATCACTAGTAAATAACTAAACTTCTAATTTTTAATTTAAAACAAAAAATTGAGATATTTTTATTTCAAAAAATAAGAAAGATATGGATTTAATCTTTTAATATTAGTTTTTTTACTCTTTGGGTTATACTAAAATTTAACTTATCATAGTATATATATACCTTCATTATCATTTTTATTATAATTGATGATATTTTGTAGAGATAAATAAGATTATAAAAATAAATTAAATGATTATTTTATTCATAAGAAATAAATATTACTTGATTGTAAGTTTGAATTGAGTTTATTTATAGGAGTTGTCATCGCTTCTTCTGGCTCTGGCTACTCTAATATGTTTGGTAGGTTACCATTGAAATTGTTAGCTTGATTCTAAAATAATTTAATTTAGTTGCTTTTAGTGTTTTCAATACTATTTAATTATTCTTCCAATTAGAGTTCATTTAGTGATGAATTTTTAGATGTGGCAGCTAGTTTAGCATCAATGGAAATATCAATTGGTTTTTCTACAGCTTATTTTTCTTCTGAGTTAGATTAAACTGATTGATGGAGAGAGGATGATTTGTTTTATTTGTTATCTTGAGTGTTTGTTTAATTTGTGTATTTATCAGTTTAATAGAATCCTTCTTAATTAAGTGATCCATTCAAATCTTCATTATTTGGTTGATCAATATCAGATATTACTTAGCTTGCTTACGATTTTTGAGCAATTAATTAATCAGTAATAGATGCAAAACTAACTATGTCGTTTTGTTGGTTTTGATTTATTTAATATTCCTCATTTATTTTTTGAATTGCACTCTTCATCTTGTTTATTGCTTATTAATTTACAGTATCTAGTTTCTTCTTATTTGGATTCTAACCTTGACTCGAAGAGCTACTTATGTTAGTTTAACTCTTTTATTTAAAGAGCATAGACCCACTTAACTTTAAAGGAGAAGTTTACTCATTTAATTTTAGAGTATTGTGCTTTTTTGGACTTCTTATAAATCCAACATTTAAAGAAGCCATAGATTCAATTTACTTCTTTGAAGGCTTACGATCAGGGGAATCATTATAAGGCTCTAAATATGTGATACTGTTGGTTGGCTTAGAAAATTATTAATATGGTAAATTTGAGACTCTCCTATTGTTCATATTCTTGCTTTAATTTTAACTTGATTAAAGAAGGGCTTAGGCCTAAAATTAATTGAGGGTATTGTTCTCTTTCTTAATTTCGTTGTACTTTGGAATGATCTTTTTTAAAGTTGATGTTTAGAAATTCATTTTTTCTTAAACAATTTAATTATCTAAGCGTGTTTCAAATGTTTCAATTTTGTATTGTAGGCAGGTTTGTTGCTCATATAGAAGAGCATTTATTGATTCACTCATAAACTACTTAGCTTTCTCTGCATTTTATTCTAAGTAATTGATTAAGTAGTTATAATCATTAGGAGTGTATTCATCTTTAGATTAAAAGGCTGATACAATTTCTTTATTTTATGATGTCCATTTTTTAAATTCGTATTCTAGCTCAGAATTCAATTTATAATTCTTACTCTTTAACTAATTGATTGGCAGATTTATTTCCTCAAACTCACTCATTATTTCTTGTATGGATTCATTCAGTTTTTTTTTATTACCACCTATGATTTTTTTTATATCTGCTTAAGTACCCATCTCTTTTGTTTCATAAGTAGCTTATATTTCTGTTTCTTATGTAGAAATCCATGTATTTGTACCTTTTGTTTCTTTCTTGAATAAATCTGAAGAATCTGTAGCTGTTTCCACCTAAACAACCAAATCATCTGTAGATGTTTCTTAATCATTCATTTATATTTAGCCATAAACATCATCTAATTAAATATCTTCAGCATCAGCTACATGAACATCCATATGCCCTTTTTTTTCTATTTTACCATTTTTAAACTTTAAAAAATAAATTTAAATTCATTTTTTTTTGAAAATTTAATTGAAATTACTTCAAAATCAAGATTTTGTTCAACAACTTTCATTTTTTCTCTTGCCGATTTTTTGATTTCATATAACTCATTGAGAGTATTTTTCTAATCTTCAAATTACAAAATGAACTAATCACTTAAATTTTATGTAATTTTATTGATTTCTTCTTTAATTTTTAGCTTTGGATCTGAATCTTTTATGTATAATCTATCATGTGCTTCGAAAATAGAAATTTTTTATTTCATTTAAATTGACTAAGAGTTTAATTTATCTAAATATCTCTCAAGGAATTCAAAATCTTCATATAATACTGCATGCATCAGCTCATATTTTTTATATTTTTTTTTAATAGATTCTTTTTGTTGATAAAGTTTTCTAATTAAAACATCCTTCTACTCAATAATCATTTATTAATCTTAAATTGCTTTTTGACTAGCTTATATTTAGCTTTAATAAGATTAATGAATTCTTCCTTATTCTTACAAATTAACTAACTCAGCAGCTTTAAATTTTTATGTTGCTTTTTTGATAAAATCTTTTGTAATAAATAAAATGATCTTCCATAATTTTTCAAGTAATTGTCCTCTTTCAAAGCAATCATTACTTACTTGCCTTGATATTTCACCTAAACAACCATTATAAATAATCTCAAATTCTTCAAAGAAAGATTCCAAAGTAAAATTCTCTTTTTCTAATAATTAAAAAGTCATTTAATCAAATAATGAAGACAATTCAATCATTTCCTTTCTTTCACCTGCTTTTTTCATGTTATTTTAAGAATTCTTAATATAGCTGAAGTCTTTCTAAATATAATTTAAGATATCTTTCACTTCACTTCTAGAAAGTATTTCTTTTTTGATATCATCTTTAATGCATTAAGTTATATATGAATTTCTTTTAGAGAGCTATTCATTTTTTGTTGTGTTTATTGGTGAAATAATTGAAGGAGATCTAAACTCAGATGTCCCCCTCATTTAAATGGGAGATTTTACATAATCACCACTTGAGTCTAAAAAATCAGTAAAATTTCTCTTTAACTACCTTTGATACTAGGAATCTTTATTGTTATAATCTTTAGGGGCAGACTAAAAATTATTCTTATTTATTACTTATTGATAATTTCTATTATTATTAAGAGGTGTATGGTTTACTGAAATGCTAGCCTTCAATTCTCTTGCAGAATAATTATGTTTTCCCATATCATGATTAGAAAACTAGATATTTCCTCGAATCTTCTAAAGATCTGTTTCAATATTTATTTATTTGTCTTTTTTGAAAAGTTTTTCAGATATACTATCTTTGAAATCAACTTTTTTTATTGCAGAAACATCATCAGTATTTCTTTATAAATTCTATATTTTCTAACTATTAATATGTTAAGATATATTTGCAAATGATTTGCTATCATTATGATTCTTAAAATCTTATTCATTCATTTAAGAATTGTTAATGGATTTTTATTATAAAACCTTCTTGTTTAGTTCAATAAGACTATTACTCGTATGATCACTTTCACTTCTTGCATTTAATCCTTAATTCTAAGAATTATTGTAATTATTGTTGTTGTTTTACTAATTGATATTAGATTGATGTAGGTTCTTATTGACATTAATTAAAGGACTTTGGTTGAGAGTATTGAGAGAACTTTGTTTTTAGGTTTTGGTTTGGTGCATAAATGACTTAGCACTATAATAGTGAGTAGTATAGTTAACCTTTTCTATTGAATTTCTACGACGCTCTACTAATTATTTGCTTGGATTTACATGCTATCTTTTTTGATACAATTCTTCAAGGATAGAACTTGGGATAGCTTGCTTTTAAGCTAATTTCTTTTATCTAAAGGTATCAATTTATGGGAGCTAGCTTAGATTTATGCTACTCATTTAATTTAGTTTTTATTATTGTTTATTATTATCAATAGATTCTACTTACTCCATAAAAGTATTAGCAGAAAAAGATCCTGCATTAGAGATTTAAGGATTGTATTTCCCTTTTACAGGAGATAGATCTTTCAAAGACATTTCAGAGAATTTATTTGATGATATTTGGTTTATGTTTGTTGATTGAAAAAATAAATATTTTAATGATGATATTTATTTATAAATAATGAGCCAAGCTTCTTATTTTAACTCCAAAAGATAGACTATAAATTAAATAAGCAAAGTGAAAAAAAATTTGATTTTTACTGTCTCTGAACAATTTTTAATTAATTTTTGAGATTTAATTAAAGAAAAAACATATGCGTTTGGGTATTTCTTCCACTATTTATTTTATAAAAAGATAAGTAAGTGGCTAAAAATTAATTTTGATATTTTCTTATGATTTAGAGAATGTCAACCAACATAATAATTCATATTTTCAATTTATAATAAAAATACAACCAAAAGGTATGTGTTTAATTTGAACTTCTTTAAATGCATCAAGAAATATTAACATTAAAAAAAATAAAAAAATTAAAATAATTGAAAAATACATAAAACCACAAAGCAGAATTTTTTAAAGCTTTAAGGAAAATCATTAAATTTAGTCCTCTAACAAAAAAAATAAGTAACGCTCGAGCAATCAGCTAGATCTTTTTAATTAAAGTAAATTATTTACAAAAATAAGCAAATACAATTGAGTGAAAATAAAATATTTTGTATATTACTTCTATAAATTACTTTTTAAGCATTAAAATTATTGTTACCAGAATTCGAGACAACAAAATTGATTAAATTTTTACCAAAATCTAATAGATCAAATAAAAATTTTTGGTATTTTGATTAATATACCGTAGGTACTCTTCTATAAGGAGGGTCTAAAATCACTTATTTTCCATTTTCTCTCTCCATATTTAATCCTTATCAAAAAATCATCCTTCTACTCAAATCATCCTTATAGACGGTACTCAAGTAGATAAATTGAAATTTTTCAAATAAAATTTGTAAGTTTTAATTCTTTTTATGGTAAATTATTTATTTCTAATTAAAAAAAGTTATTCTTGAAGTTGATTTTTTTAAAAGCTCTTTTGTTATCAAAAATCATGAGAGAGCTTTTTAAGTATTTAAATCTACATAAAATTTTAATTATTGTAGAGTTACTAATATTATAATGCACAACATTACTATTTGATATTTATGATTGATATTATTCTTAACTTTAAAAAATCGAGGTATTATTAGAGAGAGATATTTTGTAAATTAAAATATAAAATGAGTTAAATTTTTAAAATTTTATTTTAACTTTCAAATTTATGATTTTAATTTAAATGAATTTTAGATTAGAATTATTTACAAAAAATTCAAAAAATGGAAAAATAAAAGATATTCAGTATGAATTAAATTATTTTAAATTTCTTAATATTAATTAAAAAAGTTGATAATTATTTATAATTCTTATAAATAATAATTTTAATTCAATTATTTTAATTTAGTACATACATCAATGAAAATTCAATTTCTTTACCTTATTTAACTTTAAGAGATTCAGTGATTTTATTTTACTAGAAAAATACTGAAATAAATAGTTTACCATATTTTTTTCATCTAAATTTTATCTCTCTATGTGGTAATTGAATATTTAAGAATTAATTACTATTTAATTTTTTAGAAAAAAATTGTATTAGATTGAATTATTTATAATATTTTTTGATGGTTTAAAGCGCTTCAAATTAGTTGCTAAGATATACCAATACCTTTCATCTATTTTTGATTTTTCGCAATTTACATTTAAATTATTTATTCTATTGAATATCAATAGATATTAAAATATCACATAATAAATAATTAATTCTATGGATGTGCAAAAATAGATGTCTAACAATCAATTATCTAACGATTAAAAGCAAAAAACAAGTATAATATGTGGTAAAACATATACTCGTGTAGAGGCCACTTACCGCACTTTCCTTTCCTACATTAAAGGAGAAGGTTAGCTAATTTGATATCTTATAAATTAACTCATATTAATTAAATATGTTTATAATTTAGCTTATGTCAAAAAGATCATTGAAAGGTTGAAAAAACTGGAGAAATTTGACAATTTTTATAAATATTCCTATGCTTATCGGTATTAAATTAAAGATAAAATGACGATCTAGAATGAATTAATTTAAGTAATAAAAAATAAAGTTTATCATAATCATTAATGAACAATATATTAAAAAGGAACAAATGGAGAACTAATAAATGTAGCAATAAGCAGTAAAATATTGATTAATTACATGTAAAATTTTAATTAAATAAAAAAATACAGAAAAGTATGAAAGAATGTTTTGTGGATGAGTAAGGATTATAAACAGTAGGAGAGTAGTTGCTGAATTTACTACATAAAAACAGTAAATAATATTTGAAAATGTTATTAATATACTAATAAATAATGTTTTTGATTAAATAAGGTCTTGAAAATATATTAATTGTAGCAGCAGTTGATAAAAGAGATATTTTATTAGATTTGAATTAATAAAATTTGAGTTTTATGGTTGATAAAGCAGAGGTATAGTTTAATTTATTTTACACTTTCCTTACTTCTTTTTGTTTATAGGAGTTATTAGCTTAAATATTTGAGGTTTCTGATCCTAACTACAAAAAGAATTAAAGCATATTGGCTAAAAAATCTAACAATTCCCCCATTAGAACAAAAGAGTTTAAGTTGCCTTTAGTAGAGCATTAGATTTTCTAAACAAATATAAACTCTTAAAAAGATTAGTTTTCTCCATCAAATGCTGGTATTCAATAATGTTTTAGAGATAGCTTTGTTAAAGGAAGAGTAAATTATATATTCTAAAATGGAAGACCTGGTTTTTTGACTAAAAAAATTAAAGTTGAGAAAGAACCTAATTTAAAATCTTTCAAACCTTCTTTTCTTGAAAAGTAGTTTCGTAATAGCTTTTTAAATACTTATTTTTATAGTTGATATTTTTTATCATCTAAAACTTAGAAAGCCAATTAACAAATTATGCTTTAGAGATGTAAGAAATAGTTTCAAATTTCACTCCATAAAATTATATGAACATGAGATTTTCTATTTTATATGATGATACACCAGCTGTAAAATAAAAATGAATATTTAAATTGTAGTTAATAAATTTTTATTCTAGATAAATAGATTATTATCAGTGTTCAAAATTATTTTTGATTTAAAGAATGAAAAAGAATTAGGACATTAATAGGGAGATCTTGAAAAGAGATTATTTACTTTAACAGTAGAAAAGCTAAACAATCATAAAATATAATAAATCAAGGAGTTAATGATAAAAGATGATGTTCTTACACTGAAAAAGTTAAAAGAAGAGAATAAATATCTTGGTAGCGTTTTACACTTAATCTTAATTCTTATTAAAAGCTACGATGCGTTAGAAAAACTTAAAGATATGTAAGTCTTTAATGAAAAAGTAGAAGAGACCAATAGAAAAAATTCAAGTGATTCAATAAATGGTTATAATCCTAGTCTTTAAATCTATTCTGAATTTTTAGATAGACCAATAATACAAAGAAATATATAAACAAATGAAATTAGAAATTCGTTTAAAGAAATTTAAAATCTTGAAAAAAACTTAAAAAAATTTAATTTAAATCTCAATAACAATAAAATTCATTCTGTCTCAGGCTCTTGTAATTCATCACCGAGAGATAGATATCAACCTGCTGCATAAAGTGTAAATAATTACAGGGTATTATCAAAAGCAGTACCTTAAACACACAGAAATGTATTTTCTCAGCAAATAGGTAAAGAACGAAATCAAACTATTTTTTGATAATTTCTTAATATTTATAAAAAAAAAAGAAAATTCAATTTTAATTGGTTTTTGAGAGAGTTATCTTTTTCAAAATCAAAAATCAGATTCAAATTTAGAATTTGATTGATTTTATTTTATTTTGTCTCATTAATTTTTAATAATTGATATAGAAATGGTAGATTAATCTTTAGACTCAGCTAGACTTCCTAAAAATACAAATAGAAGTTTAAATACATCTTAACATCTGAATTCTTAAATGAATGAGATAAATTAATAAAGGCCAGATGAGCATTACAATATTGATAAAAAGTAAGATTATCTACCAAAGTTGTAGATCCAGGTAAATATGATTTTTTAATTAAAAATGAATACATAACTTAAAAAATATTTAATATTTTTGTTTAGTCAGATAGAAACAATCTTAAAATGAGAAGACCTGTATCTTTACATTAAGAGATTAAAAAACAATGACATAATTTTCCAATCAAACTTTATATCTATTAGTTTACTTACTTTAGAAAAAATACACAATACCAATAGCTATCTTTTGTTGCTTTTAAATAGTTTAGTCAACTTACTTTTAAAAAATTATAAAATACCAATAGCTAGCTGCTTATGAATAGTTTAAAAGTTAATTAATTTTAGAAGTAATGCTTTATTTAGGTAGCTAAAAACGAGAATTTACATATATAGAAATAATTATTATACATAAGAGTTAATAATCTGTTTAATTCAATATTAAGCTTGACATTGTTATAAATTTGAATTTTGAAATTATTTCTTCTGCTCTTTTATTTTAAGTTATTAAATGTATTTTTTTTTATAAAGACAGTTAATAATATGTTGTCATTTTGGCAGTATAATTACTCTAAGCTTAATCAAAGTGTGGTGTATTTAATAATATGTTATTGTTAAAAAATTAATTTGATTTATTTTGTTTTATTAGTTATGTCTCGTATTTAAATGTTTTTTTAGCAGTGAGTTAAATGGCTGGAAATGGTTAGATAGTTAGTTAGTTGGTTGATATAACTTAAATAAAATATGTTTCTATTATTTTATATTTTTTATTATTCATCATTGATTTTCTTATACTTCCTCAAATTGAGGCATATTATCAATATTCAAAGAGCTTCTTCTGCGCTTTTATAAAGCATCAATAACATCTTATTTATCTTCAGTGTCTTCAATATCTTCGTCTTACTAGTTTTCATTAATTTAGTTGCCTGCCATATGTGAAGTCATACCGCTTGTTTCTGCCATATGGACCAACTTTTCTCCTTCACGAATAGTGTCTCCCCTATAATTTTTATAAAAGAAAATTTTAAAAATCTTTCATGGACTAATATCTGTATGATTAAATTTAAATTATTTAAAGAGAATAAATTTACTTGACTATTTTTTTTATATATCCCATCTCTTACTCTCTTTCTTACTTAGCTGTATAATTTATAAATATAGAAAAAGTTTAATATTTTGTCTAAATAATTAAGCAACTTTTATAATTATAACCCAATAATTATTATTTTGTAATAGTAGATAGAAAAAAAATACAATCTATTAAGATATACCTGTCTAAAATTGTTTATTTCCTTCAACAAGATCTTCTTCTTTGGTTTCCTCAATGATAGGAACCGAGTTCTCCATGTAATTAACTCTGGGTGTGAATTATTTACTTTTATCTGTGTCTATTTCATCAACTTTAATCTTAATTTCTTTATGAGAACTAATACGAGCTACGAAAATACCATCAGTTTCCTTTTCTGGATCTTCAGTAATAGTTTCTTCTTTTTGATTGAAAGCGTATTAAATTTATGAACTAGCTTTCTTCATTAATGAAGAGGGTTTAGGGCGGGTGGGTGTACTACAATCAAACTCTCCTTTATCTAGAAGCATTGCTTCTTCAATAGGATGAGTCATAATACCTAATTTAGAAGTGCTTAACTTACTAGGAGAGTTGGTAGTTTCAACCTCCTCTTCAATTTTATCTTCTTAAATGCTTTCTCCAAAAGCTTGGTCAGAACTTGTTGATCTGATTCTTTACATTTGTGAAACTGTAAGAGTATTTTATTGTTCACCTCCTTTATGCTAATTAAACTCATCACTATCAGTGATGATATTGACATGCTTAAATTTTGATTTTGACTAGCTTTACTTTATATTTATTAAAATATTTATTTTTCAAATGTGTTAAATGTTTTGGTAATATTATTCATAATGGTGTTTCAAAATGAGAAAAGACTTCAGTTTTTTAGTGAAATGTAACTGATTTTGGTCAAAAATTCATTTAAGAAATGTTATTTGATAATTTTATTTGAATTTCTGAATTTATTTACTGTCATATCATCTTTTTCAGGCTCATCTCTATCTAGTTCTTCTTGCACTGTATCACTATTGCTAAAGCTTGAATTTCTGCTGATTTTATTTTAGCTTTTTGTCATACCGCCTACAGTCTTTAAATCCATCTTAGGATAAACTGAATTTATTCCATCACTTTATTTTATAATTCAAAATTATTTTCTGTTTTGAAAAAAACTTAATATTTTGCTTAAAAGTTGAAGTATATTTATTTGTATTTATTTATGAAGATTTCACCATTAACATAAATAATGATGAAAACATATCCAATCATACCCTCTCCTATACATCACACTAAGCCAAATACATTAAATTTTCTTGAATTGATTTTAATAAATTTAATTCTCATACTTTCTTTACTGAGCTCTCTAATTATCCTCTTATTAATCCATTTTTTAATGCTTTTTCACTATTAATGCTTTTCCCTTGCTTTTATGCGTTGTTTGTTGGTTTATGCTTATAAATTATCTTGATAAACAAATTTTAAGTAAATATTATTTCTTTTCTTATTCAAACACTAATCTTTAATTTTCTTTTTATCCAGATGCCAAGCAATAAAATACAATCACATTGTATTTATTGTTGGACTGATTTAATTTTTCATTTTCAATTCTAATTCTTGGCTGGCTGGCTCTCTTAATTAATTGATTCACTCATTCATGGATCTATTCATTTTTAGCAGAAATAATTAAAAATTTGATTATCCTTTCTTTATAGATATAGCTATTTCTTAATATTAAATAAATTAATTAATCAATAACTCCATGCATATTCAAATAAAGATTCAAGTTTATATATCCCTTCTGGCTATCTACCCATTTGACTCTTTAATCTCATTTTAATTTTTTTAACAAAAATCATATAATCAGTCAATAAAAATAGATTTGATGCTCTAAAAATTAGTGTAAGTTATAAAATTTTTGGGTTATTTCAATTCAATCATAAATAATTTAAGATTAAAAATTAAAAAAGGTATTAATTAGTGTAATTTTCAATTTTAAACAAGATAATAAAATAAAATAAATTTTATTTCTGATTTTTTAATCTTTTTTTGGTGCATGTATTAAATAATTAACTGCTTGTTTTATTTTAAATTTTGCATTAAAATAAATTTGAGTTTTTTTTTCCCAATTTCAAATTTAAAAAGTAATTTTTTAAAGTAAAAATTACTTGAATTATCCATTTTTTTAAAGTATAAATTTTCTATTGATTTAATCACCAAATCTTCTAACTTTTTACAATTTTTCTCATAATTTTTATAAATTATTTTTTAAATATTTGCCTCTTTTTCTTTAGATTTTAGTAATATTTTTTGAAACTTTTTGTTTGTTTTTTAATGATTATTTTTGGTTAAAAAAAATATCAAATTTAATTCTTAATTAAATAAATCAAATAAAAAATATTAAAAAATTAAATAATTTTATCTAAAAAGAATTAAAACATTTATTGAATTTAAGAAACTATTGTTCAAACATTTTTTGCAGTGATTTAATGTAAAAATTATTTATTTTTAATGAGAATGATCACATTTTTTAAGATACTAAAACTAAGAAAAGTAAGGCAACATTTTTAATTAATCAAAATATAAAGACAAATTGACTTTTAAATCTTAATTTTTAATTAGGTTAATAAATAATGGGTAAGACTAATTTTAGTTTCAGTCTTCTTCTTGACTTAGTTTTTGTTTAATTTCTTCTGGATTATAAATAGTGGCTTGATCAGCATTTGTTGCTGTTGACTAATCAATATAATCATTTATATCTAAATTGAATTTTTCAGCTAATTTTTTTGCATTTTATGGGATTGATGAAAGCTCATTTCCACCAAAAGCCTTCTTTGAATATTCATTTAGTTCATTATAAAAAATAGAGTATTTTTTTACTAACTCATCTACAATTTTTTATTTTAATTTTTATCTCTACTACTCATCTTGTATAAGATAACGATCTCTAAATAATATTTCTATTAAAAAAACAAAAACATTAATTTTTAATAATTTGTTAACAACTTTACTTTTAGATACAGGTGTTTGTAAATTTAGTAAGAATACAAAGGCCCTCTTTGCATTAACTGTAAGTAATTTGAAACTCTCATCTTAGTCCTTCTTATGCATTCTTTCTTAGATATTATTTTCAAAGTTTTCAATTTTTCCAAGCTTCAAAAGCTCATGCAAGTTGCATAAACTAATAAAAGTGAGGTATTCTTCAACTTATGTTTCATATTCATTAAGTCTAATTTCTAACTCTCTAGAATTAGCTGCATATTAAGTGAGTTCTTGTACTAAATACATGTAGACATTAGCACTAAATATACATGTTGGAATAGATTTTTTACTCATTTTCTATTCAATTAAATTCTCCAAAGGATGTAAAAATTACAAAATTGATAAATCTTAATATCTTTGTGGTTCTTCAAAAATAATTTTATAAACATTGTTAATTTTTTCAACAAGATCTACAATACATTAATAAGCAGCAATTCTTTAAATATCAAATTTTGTGTTTAATAAAACATCAGCTTCATTGCTCAAATTATGTCTGATCAAAGAATTTGTTTAGCTGATTAGCTTCTATACAAGTAAAATACTGAGCATTTTTCTATCATTTGAAAAGCTTATTCTTTCTTCAGATAATTTAGGTTATGAGTTTTAGTTGCTATTTGATGATGCTTATTATTAAAGGGAAGGAGCCTATCCCAAAGATGTTGTTCTTTCTCTTAATTCTTATTAAAGTAATTCACTATCTTTTAAATCCTCTTCAGTAATATTCATGCTATTCATAAAATTAATTTTATTTCTTTCCAGACATTCTCTAATTTTAAACACTTTTTCAACAAAAAAACATTAAATAAATTTTATTTTAACACAAAATAAATTTTTACTTTCAAAGAAGTCTTTCTCAACAATTAAAGATCTTTCTACTCTTAAAAGTATTTCAACAAACAATTCATCAGCTACATCTAAAGCCTTCATAATAGCTTGATTTTCATCAAAGACATCTATAAAAAAACAAATTGACGATTTGATTGCCTAAATAAAGAATAAAAATTACCTCTCATAAAAGCTTTTTCATTTCTAATAATCTCAAAAAATGATAAAAATAGTTCATTTAAAAATATATTCATCTTTGTTGTCATTGAATAATTTATTTTATTTTTTAATGGAGTTAATTTCTCTTTAATTATTTATTTTCTGTGCTTGTAAAGTACTTCCAAAAATTTCATATATCCTTCTTCATTCTCTTCTAAAGATTATCTAAAAAGCTTTAAAGATTAAGGTTATGATTTTTAAATACTGGTGTGAAGTGCTTTTATCATTCTACTTAAACCAACACTTCTTATCTCATTAAAATTCTTCATTAAACTATTTCTTAATCCTTATTCGGGTGTATCAACTATTTTTTTAAAGTAGAAATTAACAAAAATTTTGACTAGAATTAAAAATAATTATTGATTAAAATAATCTCCAAACCTTTTCCCAATTCTTCATATAATTACTTTAGAGCTTCAATAGATTAAAAGGCTTTAAAGAATTTTTCATCAATAACTTCACTATGCAACAAATGTCTAACAAGATCACTATCTATGTGTGAATCCTCAAATAATTTATCTAAAATTTTTTTCTTTTCTTAAAGTTCATCTTCTCTAGATTAAAGCTTTTCTATTTTGAAGAGATGAGATCTATTTTAATACTTAAGAACAGAACTTAAATCATCTATTTTATTTAAACTGTGATTCAACTCTGTAGAATAATCGCTTATTTGCTAAATTGTATCATAAAGAGGCTTATAATTGCTTAAAAACTATTCACAACTATAAATGAAAATTTATTGTAAATTATCATTAACAGTTTCTTTGGATAACTTCTATGAAACATCTATATCGCTCTAATTAATATTGATAAGAAACTATTGAAAATCTGGATCATCTAAATCTATATTAGTTAGATCTTCTGTTCCTATTTCTCTAATTGCTGCCATTACTTAATAAAGTCAAAATGAAAAACCTTAGCTTATTTGTAAATTATTTGTAAAATATCTTTTTTTAATTTACAATGTTATCAAAACTAGAGTCTAAGATTTTATAAGTAAAAAATAAATAATTTCGTGGAGATACTATAATTAATATAAAAGTAATAATTCTAAAAGATAAACCTATTTTAAGATCATTTCAATAAAGCAATACTTATTTTTCTCTTCTATGTAAAGAATTGATAAATTGATTTATATAGAAAAAATCATATTTTAAATATTCTTAATCTTAATTCATTTTTTTAATTTTATCAAATAAACATTTTGATGTTTGTTAACTAAATTTTCAAAATGATTTCAAAATTTTAAGAATTATTTTAGTTTATTTAAAAATACTGTTATTCCTAAAGAAAATCATTAAATTGTCTTTATTATTATTAAAAGCTATTAGAAATTTTCATATTTCAATTGAAAGTTTTTTGATTAAGGTAATAAATAGTAAATCTATCCTTCTCAATATTCTATTTAAAATTTCTAATCATCTTTTAAAAGAAAATGAATAATTATTATTTTTAAAATCATAAAGAAAATAATAATTAATTTATTCATAATTTAAATTTTAAAATTTTATTTTAAACTAACTAATAAGGTTATTCTAAAAATTTTTAATTATTTTTTAAACAAATTTTGATGTAAATTCTAAATTAAATAATTAGCTTTAATTACTTCAAGTTAGAAATTAAAAATTTTATTTCAAGAAATAATTTTATTTTAACTTTACAAAAAATTGAATGAAATGAAAAAGTGCAAAAGCAAAAATTTACATAAATTTTACTTGATAATTAAAAAAATTTAGTCAATAAAAATTTAAAAGTTTAAAAGTTGAGATATCTTTTTTTAAAATTGATATCGGCTGCTCACTATTTAGGAAGAATGATTGATTAACGATTGAGATGAATGGCAATTAAAATCTTATGATATTTATCTATCTATCTAAATTACTTAAGAAAAATATAACTACAGATTGATAGATTAAAGAAAGCAGTTGTTTATAATGTGACTGATTTATTAATAGCTTGCTTGTTTCTTTGATAATTGTTAAGAAAATGAATGTGATTATGATAATAAATAGTAAAAGGATTAGATAGATGGAGCTATTGATTGATTATAATGAACTAATGATTAGAATGATCTATAGTTAATTATTTGATTTTTGTATTTTTTTTGAAATTTGTTTGTTTAGCTGTAAAAAAATCAATCAGTTTTAAAGAGAAACTGTTTTCGAAACAACTAAAAAAATATTTGTAAATAAAAATAAAAATAAAAAGAGATTCTTTATTATAATTCAAAAGAAGACATCACATTAAAAAAACAAACAAAATTAGTAAAGAGCGTGCAGTTATATAATTTGTAATAGATTAAGGTATAATGGAGAAAGAACTCGATATTCAAGCAGTTATTGGTTTCACTGGTACTTCATCATTTTATTCTCTTTTTTAACAAACAAAATACTCAACTCTTAGTTCTATTTTGTCTTGCACATAGACCTTCATTGAGGAATATCAAAGCCATTGATTTTGAATTATTAAATTTTCATCAAATTAAAATAAATGAATTACAAAGATAAATTTTTTAAATTAAATGAATGTTTCTAGGAAACTTATTAAAATGATAAAGAATAAAATATTAATTGCAGCCTTTAAATGTATTTTGCGTTTATTATATAATAGGTAAAGTCAACGAAGGTTTGATTTTGCACCCTGATAATGAACATTTGATTTATCCCTTAGGTTCAACTATTGTTATTCGTCATATTATTTCGCGTAGCTAAACATTTTTGAGAGGTCATGACAACCAAATCTCAATTATCACTGTTTCTAAGACTGGTAAATATATAGCTTCAGGCTAAAAGACTTATATGGGATTTTAAGCTGACATTATTATTTGGGATTTTGAAACTCGTAGTCTTATGCATCGTCTCAAGCTCCACAAAGGTAAAACAATCTTAAAATAAATACTTTTACAGATAGCCAAAACAATCTAAACTTTAAGCAGATTGTCTTATTTTGCAAAATTTTCATTGATGGATTGGCTATCTATTGATTTCTAAGATTTTCTAGTATTTTAGAATGTTATTTTTAAAAACATTTTTATTTTTCATTTTTAAATAGTTCTCATTTAAAGTTTATCATTCTGCTGCAACGAACAATATTTAGCTTCTCTCGGTGGATAAGATGATAAGAATATGATGATTGTTTGGGATGTAGAATAAGGAAAAGCTCTCTACGGAGCTCCCAACAGAGATGTTGTCAACCAAATCAAATTCTTTAACAATTCAGATGATAAAATTATTGCTGTTCTTAACAATGGTGTACAAATTTTAACAATTGATAAGGCAAATAAGAAGGTAATAAGATAAACAAATAAATTCAAACTTAAATTTAGATATTTTTAAGTTAAATCTAGTTTAAAAAGCAGAATTAAAATGCAGCTTTCAATACCTAAAGTCTTATATAATAAACATAATTTTATTTAAATTAGGTTAAATCATTAGATGTTAACTTTGGTAATATCAAGAGACAATATACTTGTGTT
Source organism: Tetrahymena elliotti 4EA (assembly GCA_000231825.2). Classification (NCBI taxonomy): domain Eukaryota; phylum Ciliophora; class Oligohymenophorea; order Hymenostomatida; family Tetrahymenidae; genus Tetrahymena; species Tetrahymena elliotti. The sequence goes on from JH720321.1 coordinate 308,814, forward strand.
GCTATAGATCCCAGCGATACTTATTGCTATTGTGGTACTAAAACTGGTGATGTTTTTGAAGTAAACTTTTTTTTAGTATATTTTCCGATTTTAAAATTATTTCTTTTTTAAGATTAATATTGAAAGAGCTATCTTCAAAAGACTTGGTCCTGTAAAAAAATTGTTCTCTCTTGGTATTGGCACTCTTGGTCTTCTTCCTAATGGTGATATCATCGTTGGTGCAGGAGATGGTACCATTGCTAAATTAAGTATTCAAAATATGTAAGTTTTATCCCAATCGGAAGTTTTGGGTGCTGTAACTTCTATTTCCTTCACTGGAGACTATACACACTTCTTCTGTGGTACTTCTTAAGTAAAATTCAATAAAACAAACTAATTAGCTGTATTAAATAAAAATTATTATATTTAAATCAGTCTAACATATATTGGATCGACACTGAAAAGTTGAATCCTGAATTGAGAAATACTTGTCACTACGAACGTATTAATGACATCGCCTTCCCTTATAATTATTCTGATGTCTTTGCCACTTGCTCCACCACTGATATCCGTGTTTGGAATGCTCGTAACCGTTAAGAACTTCTCCGTATTTAAGTTCCTAACCTAGAATGCTATTGTGTAACCTTTATGAATGATGGAAAATCAATTATTTCTGGGTAATATTTTTATTATTAATTTTCATTATTTAACTGAAATATTATTTATAAAATAGTTGGAATGATGGTAAAATCAGAGCTTTCTTACCCTAATCTGGTAAGTTATTGTATGTTATTTCTGATGCTCATATTCACGGTGTAACTGCTCTTTCCACCACTAGTGACTGCTAGAGGTAATATACTTTAATTGGCATCAATCATTTTTAAATCTAAATTTATTATAATTTTAGAATTGTTTCTGGTGGTAGCGAAGGTGAAGTCAGAGTTTGGGTTATTAATAAATAAACTCAAGTAATGAAGGCTTCTATGAAGGAACACAGAGGTCGTGTTTGGTCTATCTAAGTTAAGAAGAATAATGACCAAGCTGTTAGTGCAAGTGCTGATGGATCTTGCATTATTTGGGACTTAAAAACCTTCACTCGTTTAATGTGTCTTTTTGAATCTACTCTTTTCAAGCAAGTTCTCTATCACCCTGAAGAATCTTAATTACTCACCACAGGTTCTGATAGAAAGATCACTTACTGGGAAATTTATGATGGTCAAGCTATTAGAATGCTTGATGGTTCTGAAGAAGGTGAAGTTAATGCCCTCTCCATTACCAAGTAAATTAATATTATGTATTATTCATAAATTAAACTCTTTAATTTAATAGGGAAGGTGAACATTTCGTTTCAGGTGGTGAAGACAAATTAGTTAAGTTATGGGGATATGACGAAGGTATTAAGTATTATTCTGGTACTGGTCACTCAGGTGCTATTACAAGAGTAAATTGAATTTAAAAATATCTTTAATATTAATTTTGAAAAATAAAAGCTTTAAATCAGCCCTGATCAAAGAACTATTGTTTCAGTTGGTGCTGAAGGTGCTATTTTTATCTGGAGAATGCCTGAAGAAGTTGTTCATGCTAGAGCTGATAATGAATTACCAACAATTTCAAAGGAAAAGCATAATAATACTTAGAATGTTGATAATAAAAGCTAACACTCTCAATAACAATCTTAAGTATCTGGGGCATCTAAGGGATCTCAAAAGCGTTACTGAAGTATAATAATAAACTAGTTGATGTGAATAAATAAATTATTACTGAAAACTTTAAAGCTCTGCAATTTTTATATTCTGGTTTAGTTAATGAGTATGTCAGGATAATCTATTAATTATATATATATTATTAAAATAATTCATAAGCAATAGAAAAGAAAATTAGCCCAAGATAATTAATAAATATCAACCAAATTTAACTACTAAGTATAATACAAAATTTACTAACTCTATTATCTTTTGTATTTATTTATGTATCTCTATATTATTATCCATCAATATTTTCTTTTCATTATGAGATATTCAAATTACTTTTATGATTCTTTTTTCCTATTATTCAAGAATATATTTTTAAACTTGCCCTTTTCTAAACTCTAGTTTTCACTTTTATTGAATCTGGAAAAACATAATTTTTCATAGTCAATATGTATTTGCATATCAAATTAGATATGCTTGAATTAAAAATTTGTAAAATACTATTTAATCTTAAAGATAAACTAGTTTTTGCTTTACAAAATATCATACTCAAGATGTATTTCTGGATGAATAGCATATGTTTAAATTAAGAATTAATCTAAAGATAGAAGAACTATCTAAATAATTTGATTTAATATTTATTATTTAAATTTTTTTAATAATCTTTTTTTCCAAATACCTCTTGAATCAAGTTTACTTGCTAAATTTTCAACATAAGATTTTCATTTTTACTTAACTTAATCTTCTTTAATTTAAATATTTATTTAATTCAAGATACAAATTTTTATTATGAATTAAATAAAACTTACATTTTTGTATATTGATTGAAAGGATTTAATAAATAAAAAAGCTCAATAAAAGAAATAGAATTAATTTACTTTAAGAATTTTCTAAAAATTTTATTTAAACTAAAGATATTCATTTTTTAAAATTAAATATTAAATTGGATCCGTTTATATCAATGAATAAATTATTTATGAAGAAATACATAAAAAATAATGATAATAGCTAAGACATTTACTATTATTTTTTATGTTTAGATGAAATTCTTGCTTTAAGATTGTGTATCTTTCCCATAATTATATTATTAGAAATTGCGTTTGATGGGATTAAGCAAATGGCAATATGCTCGCCTCTGTAAATAAATTAATTATTTTGAGGAGTGCATGCAATAATTGAATGCAATAAACAATGGATTGAAAGAAAGCTGCAGAGGAAAAGAAAAAGAAAAATCAAAAATAAAAGAAAGGAAAGGAAAGACTTAGCTGAGATTAAAAAAACAAAAAATAAATTAATAAAATAAAAGCAACAAATTTTAGGAAGAAAATATATAAGGAAGAAATGTTCACCAGATTCATTAGTTAGCCAACTTTTCTCACTCAAACTCAAAGAGCTTTATTCTCTGCTTTGACCAAGAAGCAAAAGATGGAAGTTACTTTGAGAACTCCCTACAAAGAATATTTAGCCAACTTTGACGGCTTCAGCAAAATTACTGCTAAGACCAACGAAGCTTCTTTAGTTATTCAAAATAAAACCCCTGCTTCCTTGTACGTTTTACCCCCTGGTCCTCTTAAGATTAGATTTACCTCTGAAGTTAAGAATGTTTCAGGTGATTTCCTCCACACTGGTGGTTGGGTTATTGTCCATGCGTAATACATTTGAAATATTGATAATAAAAAAACAAATATAAATGAAATATATCCATATCTGATAATAATTTTACACTAAGATGTACTTAAATAGGAATAATCAATTTGCAAAGAAAAAAGGAATTATGAATAAAAATAGTCTTGAAATTCAGTAGTTAATAAATAAAATTGATAAAACTAAAAATCAAGTAGTCTAAATTCAAGAATGCAGAATTATTTTATTCTTAAGTTGAAAAAAAAGAAATTAATTGAACTTAATTTGAAGTGATTTTAATAATTATAAAGATTAAAGGATCTTCATTGAAAGAGACAATATAAAGAAAGAGAAAGCGAGAAAGCTAAAAAAAACCATAGCAAGTATTGCAACAATAAATCATTAAAATAAAATATTGATTTGGTTTTTGATTACTTTCAGTTAAATACAGCTTGAAAAAACTCAAAATTGGAAAGATTCATAAATTGTAAATTGCAAAAGATATTAATTTTATTAGAATAGCAAATTGATTGATTGATTCCTCCCTTCCTTCCTCTAAGCAAATATTTGCATTATTAAAATTATTTATTTTCATTATAATTATGTCACATTTTAACTTAATTTTAATATAAATAAATTAGTGATAATACTGTTGAAATCAACGTTATGGATTTATTCGATAGAAAGGAAGTCAGAGCTGATCAATTCGAAAAGGGTAACATTTAAGATCTTGATACTTTGGCTGGTAAGTATGCTGCTAAGTCCAGAAAGAGCACTGTCAGACTTTTCACCAAGGCTACTACTAACTGATCAAACTTATTGATTAATTTTTAAAGCAAATACAAGCTCATAATTTAATAATAAATTTCTAGCAATAAGCTACTAAATAAGCACTAAATTACTAGATAAAAGCAAAGATTTATTTATCATTCCATAGGAAATCTTAGAAGAGTTTATCTAATATTTTATGATTATAATTTATGTTGCTCGTTTTTAGTATTTCTCTAGTTATTCTATCATCAAAATCAATAAAGTCTTCCATATTTTTATAAACATGATATATTAAATTATCTTTTATTTTGAATATATTTTACATCATATTCATTCAATTAGAATATTATAAATCTACAAAAATTATCAATCAAATCATTTCAATATTTAAAAAATAAATATTTTGGTTTAAATAAAGGTAAGATTTAAGAATTTGATAACTTAAAAAAATTTAATCAAAAAACTCAACAAAAATAATTTTAAATTCAAACTATTTTAATATGAATTAATATAAAAATGAAAATGTTAACTTTGTGAAAAACATTTAAATTTAAAAGTTTACCAAAGTGTCAATAATTGTTTTTTTAAGATTACTTTTGAATTAAAATAGCTAGAGACAACAGGTATTTAAAAATAATTAAGTTTTCAAAAGAATCGTAAAAATATAATTGGGTACTGTCAGAAAACATCTGAATGTCTGTTTTATTTTAATTTATTCTAATTTTCATTTCTATGGATTCATTTACCATTGCTTCTTAATCACCTAAAAATAATTGATTAATTTTTTTTACCTCTATTCAACTTAAAATTTTATCACAAAAGTTTAATTTATTTATACTTTTTATATATAGAAAATAAATAATCAATTTAAGTTGCTAGAAATGGCAATTTAAATATTTTTAAAATAAAAAAATTATTAAAATAGATGTTCAGAAATATATTTTGTTACCCAAGTTTGATACAGTTTTTCATAGTTATCTACAGATATTTTGATAAATATTATTAAAAATTATTTTATTATTATTTTGAAACATGAAGAAATTTATTATTTGCTGAACCTAAATTTGATTTAGGTGGTAAAAAAATGGCAAAGGTATTTTTCCATATTCTGTGATTTTGTTAAATAAATATAAAAGTTTTAGTATAGATTATTTTAAATAATTTTGACTTAAATATTGTAAATTTAAGCTATAACTTGCAATAAATTATTCAATCTATTATTTATATAAAACTTCTTTCTTATCTAAAATAAGCTTACAAATTTAAATGATTGAATTTCAAGTATAAATTTATTTAACTGTTCCATTTTTTGTTTATTTCCTACCTAATGTTTATTTTAGATAGACAACTGAAATCTTACTCCTAAATTATATTCGAATTGATTCTAAAATATTAGACCTTAGATCTCAGTTATATAGTTAAATAAATGAACTAAATTTTAAATAGCTTTTTTTTTAGAAAAATACATTTTTTCAATAGTATTTACTATTTTTAATTTCATTTTTACTGATTGTAACTTGGGAAAAATTAATGGAAATATTAATTAATAATAATTGACTGATTGAATAAAATATAACTAACAAATTTTAATTATTCTTCATTACTAAATCTATATTACATTTATCTAAAATAAACTCCAGAATTTTACTTAAAATACATTATATAAAAATTAAAAAAAATAAATAAACACCAAAAAACTATATTAATGTATGTAACCGAAAAGGCAGTACCCTAGGGTACTATATATATATATATAAATACATTATATATTTTTAAAGGAAAACAGAATATATCTGTTTTACAATCGTTTAAGTGGATAAAATTAAAAATTTTAGAAAAAATATCTTAACCAAAATATAATTTGATTGGCGGGATAATATTAGCAAATAATTCCAAAATAGTAAAGAAAATTTTTAGAAAATATATTGAAAAATACATATTTTAGATATAAAATAATTTTTATTTTTGTATGTAAAATAAATTTACAATAAAGTCAATATAAACAGTCTGATTGAATCTATTTTTTATTGCATTTGTTAAAAGTTTCATTTTTCATTCTTTAAAATATATGAAACTTATCAATTTTATTTGTATGTCCTTTAATTAAATGATTAATAATATAATACTTTAAACTTTTAAGCGATATAGATTTAAAATTAAAAAAAATATACATAGTAAAAATGAATATTTTTGCATAATTTTACTGATTGAATATAAAATAATTTGATATTTTAACATTTTATAAGGGTAGAATAAAATTTAAATTCTGTACTCTTCTAAGAAAAATACTTCAATTATTATTCACATAGATAATTGATCAATTTAATAAAAATCCAGGCTGAATTATCTAGTTTTAAATTTTATTTTAATCTATTAAAACTTAGACTTTTTATCATATCAAATTTAATGCTGGAAGTTACTTTATAAAAAAAGATATTTAATTTTATTCTAAAGGTAGTATTAATATGCATTCCTATTATGTAGATAGTTTATAGCATTAAACTTGTAGGCTAACACCTTTTCTATGGAATGTTTTTGGCTCTTTTAACTTACTATTTATATGTTCTAAGTTCTATATTGGCAGGTAACCAAAGTTCTTATTCTAGCAATATTATTGGTTGGTTTTTTGTGATGATAGCCTTTGATTTAATTCTGATATCAGGCTTTTTGCATCTTTTAAATTAGGGTTAGTTAATCATATGCTTTCTAAAACAAATCCTAAAAATAAATTTACATAGAGATTATTTTATTCTTTAAAATTGGAAAATGTATTATAAAATATTGATTTCTGATGTCACTATTTATGTATTTTTTTGAATTAGTTTGACTTTCTGTATTAAAACATTCTTTTTAAATTGTATTTTTTTAAATATCTTTTTACTTCAAGCAACCTTTTTTTATTATTGCAGAAAAATGGGTAAAAGGATTAGTATCAGAGTTAGCATATTGTCTAATCTCTAAAATTAGACTCTGGATATCGTAAAGATAATATTTCAAGGCTAATAATAAATTTTTGAATGAATCAATAAAAAACTTTAATTACCAGTCCCAATTAATTTGAGTTTGTTTCATTGAGATTTGTTTGGTTCGTTAATTTTTATTTTCAGTTTAAATATTTATTTCTTATTCCTATGGTAATTATAGATTAATAACACATTTTTTGTCTAATTTATGAGTAATGAACTAATTTAGGTTGTTACATTAATTTTTATTTGTTGTTTAAAGATTTAATTCAAATTTTTATTTTTTTCTGATTCTTTTAAATATTTCAGTTAATATTTATTTTTTTATTTTGAAAAGGGGTATTTGTGGAAATAAGGATTCAGATCAAAACTATTGAAAGCAAAAATACTAGTGGACCTGTCATTAGCAATTTGAAAAAATTATTATTTGCAAATTAAATAACAGATATCCTCCTATAATACTTCAAGTAGATTTTTAGTTTAAAATAAGAACTACCCATCCTATCTGAGCACCAAATTCTAGTCAGTAATTGAACTATGTTAATAAGATATTTATGTAAAACATACAATATCTCTAAATTTTTATCTTAGTTTTAAAAGATTTTTAAACTTAATAGTTTTTAAATTAAGAGTATTTTTTATTCATTTTTAGAAATTTACATTATGCTAATATGTTTTGTATATTTTTTATTGTTTTATTATCTCCTTAAAGAAAACTAAAATAAAATTTTTTAACAATCTGTAATAGATGTTTTAATAGAAATTATTTTAAATAAAAAAAAAGCTATTTTCAAGTAAACAATTTTTATTTTCTAATCTGACCAGGTAAAAAGGAATAAAAGAGTTTTTTAATAACATTTTGCATTATGAAAAAATATATTGAAGATGTTCACAGCAATTCGAGCACTTGCTTATCCTTTAATTGAAAGCAAAATATTTTCCAAATATTTCTTCCTTAAAAGTCTTTATTTAATTAATACAGAAAGAAATCTTAAATTGAATTATTTTTTATTTTGAGAAATTAAAGAAATACTATTAACAATTTTTGTAAAAATACATATTATTATGAATTAATTAATCAAAAAAAATAAAAATTTTAAGAGACGTACTATCCCAACTAATTTCTAAAAATTTTATTTTCTGTCTGATGTTATTTAATATTTCTTAATTACTCTTTTTGTTTTTTTCTTTCTATTTATTTACTTTAAGTTTTTCTTTATTGGTTTTTTTATTCTATTCTATCCTATAATGCGAGATGTTTTATTGGTTTATTTATGTTTATTTTAATATGTTAATTATTTTATTAAGTTGCTTTTATATCTGATTTTTCATTATTTTAATGTTTTTCTGTTTTTTTATTTCCTTTTTTTTTATTTTTTTATCATATTATTTTATTTTTATTTATTTGAGTCTCTCTGCAATGTATTATGCCTAAATCTTAAAAAATACTTTTTATATAATATTGGAAAAAGAACTAGTCTAATCTGCTTTAGATTTTTTGTTTTTTATTTTGACAATGTTGTGGTATAGATCTTGATGAATTTTCCATTTTTTTAAGGATTTCGTAATTCGACTTTAAAAAACTTATTTGCCTAGGAATTTGGTTGGAATGGATACAAAGCTTGCTAAATTAACTAGACATTATGTGGAATCTAGTTAATACCAGCCGCCCACGTTAAAAACACCTCTCCTTTGGATAACTCATCAGATTTTCGTATACCACGATACAGTTTCTGTATCAAATTATTTAAGCTTTTTTTTCTTCGAGCTTTTGATTTTAATTTTGAAAAATTAATTATGAAAAATAAAAGCAAAATTTAACTTAAAAGCTCAAAGTAAATAGAAATTAATTAAGAAAAAATCAAATATAAAATTGAATTTCATAAGTATGAAAAATTGGGTAAAATTTGAAAAAAACAAAATACAATCAATTTCCTTTTATCAAGCTAAATGCAAAATATAAAAGTCATTTGAAATATTATCTCAAAAAATAGAATCTCTAAAATAGGAAGCTATTTTATAATTTCTCAACAAATAAATATTTGAAATGTATTCAATTAAAAACTAAAAAATTTAATTCAAATATTTTATTTTTACAAATTAAAAAACAATCTTCTTTTTTAATAGATTTATTAAGAAATCATCACATAAGCCATATAAATCTAACATAGCTTTAACTATTTTATTAATATTAAATATTAATAATTTTCAACAAATATTGTTATTTAAGCATTCATTTAAATTTCAAGCATTAATTTAGAAAAAAAGATATCTTAAATCTGAAGTTTAAGAAAGTAATAAATGATAATAAATAAGTTAATCTATTAATTTTATTTTCAAAGTGTTGATAATATTTTAATTTCATTTATTTGATAAAAAATACAAATTATTAAGATATTATTAAATCTAAACCAATTGTTTATTTATTTTTTAATGCCAGGTTGTTAGAATATTCTATTAAATGTATGTTTAGTTACTATATCATAACAAACATAAAATTTCATGAGCTTTTAAAAGAATAAAAATTAGTTAAAGCTAATAATAAGAAAATTTATAACATAAACTCTAAAATAGTCATATGATAAATGTATGTTAATACTAATAAAAATATTTAAAATAAATACAAAATCATAAAGTAGATGAAACGATTATAGGTTAGTTGATAAAAAAATTAATATATGGTAATAAAATTGATAATTATTTATTTATTACCCATCAATTATTTTTACTTGAGAAATTTTAGAAATAGTATTTCTTACTTTATAAATTATTTAAAATTTTTTCAATTAATATTAGAGTATCTCTGCAATTCTTAAGCCATTTACTAATCTTGTTACATTTAACATATCTACTACTATTAATAAAGCTAATCTCTTATTAATGAGATTTAATCTTTTTCGCTAAGACCTTCAATAAAAAATTCTGGAAACAATTTTAGAATTTATTGATCAGTCAGCTAACTGATATTAGTTTCTTAATTAATGATCTAAGTCTATTAATTTACTAAATCTATAACCTCATTCAGAGAGTCTAGATTTGCAGGATTTTAGGATTAATTATTTTGATAATCAATAACAGTAGTCAAGTTTTAGATATTTTAAATATTTTAGACTATCTATTAATCTTTATCTTTTTCATCCTATTCGATATGATTATCATCATCATGATTATCATTGTTAAGATCCTGCTATTTATCTGAAGATTTTTCTTCTATTTATTAATTTTTTTCTTATTATTCTATCTGTAATTATTGCTCTTATTCTTATTCCTAAATAGATTATTTTTGTTCTTCCTCTTAAATAATTTCTTCTTCTTTTTCTTATTTGTTGGAATCATTTGCTGCTAAATTTTTTTGATCTTCTTCTTTTTTGAATTGACTACTTTCTTAAGATTATTTTACACTTTCCTCTTCTTCTGCTTCATCATTAATTTTAATGTCAATATCTTCTTTTTAATCATTTAATTTATTTATTAGATCATTTTAAGCTTGACTAACATTTAGAACATGCTCTGTTTAGATTTCTTTATCAGCTTTATTAATAATACCCTTTTTTTTAGATTATTAGTAATCTTTTTAAGCAACTTTAAATGATTATTAAATATTAATTACCTATTATTTGGACAGCCATATTCTTTTTTTTAAGTGTGTATATCTTTTATTTTAGGTTTCATATTTAGTTTAATATTTGAGAATGTCTTTCTGTTGTTAATTTTGTAGGTTATTAAACTGATTCTTTAAATCTTAAATTTAATTAATTTATGTATCTTTTTATTTATTCAAGATTATATTCTAATTCAATTATGTTTGAACTTAGGTTAACTCTTATTATAAATAAGTAATTTATTCTTATAGAGTAGCTATTTCGTTAACCTTTTAATCTATGATATCCTTTTACTTTAATGCTATTTCATAATAACTTTATTTATATTTCTAGAGCTTTTGAATCTCATTTTCAATTTCAGGATTCAATTAGAACTCTTATTTCTCTAGTTCGTTTTTAAGAAGATTAACTTATGATTCCAATATTTAACATTTATTATCTTGTTAATTAATTTTATCATTCAATAGTTTAACTTAATTAACATAATTTTCAATCAACTCATCTCTTTGTTTTATTTTATCTTTTTATCTTTCAATTTTTTCATCCTTAGAATTTAGTAATTCCAGAGCTACTAAATTATCTTTTAAGTAGTTATGAATATTACTATATTTTTAACTAATCTAAACCTATTTAGTGTTATTCTAAGAAGATCCATCTTCTTCTTATTCTTCAATCTCATTATCAACATCATTATTTTAATTTTCGTTTTGATCATCTTCTTCTTCCTCATCACCTTCTTCTTTATCATCATCTTCATCACCTTAATCGTTATCTTCATCATCATCTTATCGATTGTCAAGGTCGTTTTAAATATTTTGATTTTAATTCAAATTTTAAGCCATTTGATAATAATTTTATAAATTCAAAGGATTTAAACTTTGAATGTTATTTAAATTATTTTGATTAATTTAACTTGAATTTATTTTGTTTAAAATTAATGGGTTGTTTTGCAAAGCAGATATCTGCATTTCTTAAGATATAACATTATTCTAATTGCCTGGAATATTTTAGTTAATTTTATTATTTTGCAAATTTGGTTAATTAAATATTATTGTTGTATTTTAATTTGATCTTTTGTTATTCAAATCAACAATTGTAGGTTCTTCTTATAAAATTGTTTATTCATCTTCTATGTTAATTACTTCTTAATGAGAGGACATTCTATTTTACTATAACTATTACTAAACAGGTTGTTAATTATATTAAAGATTTCTTTATGCATTTAAGAATTATTAGTTTTACACCATGCTTTATGAATAATCAATTAAATTTTTTGGTTCTGTTTTCATTTAAAAAGTTGAGGCTTGAGGTTAAAATGATTATTACTAGCTATTACTATTTGAATTGGCTGAATTTTCTAAATAATTTTCTATAGCATATACTAAATAATATTTCTTTAGCTAATTTATACCATATCTTTATTCAGCATATTTATTCTTTTACTTGACAATTCTGATTAGAAATTTTTATTTTGTATAGCTTTTTATGTCAAACAAAGACCAATTAGGAGATTAATTATATTCAGATGTCATCTTCACTCCCATTTTTGCCTATAGAAATTTTCTTTATGAAAAATCCTACTCTGCAACGAAAAACCATTGATTTACCTAAGGAATATCAGTTGGGTTATTCAAAATAATAAAATCTTTTAATTTCTGGCATTTTAATAAGTAATCCTAAGAAACTTGATAAATGCTAGCATGAAACTCGTCTAAGTTAATATCATTTTTTAATGCTAAAAAATTGATTTATTTGTATAGTTCCTACTAAATTTGTTCATATTGCTATTTCTAATAAAAATTTACAAAGTGCATTATTTTAATTTGTTTTTCTTCTTCTTCTACTTTAGGGTTGGTTTTTGTTTAATTATTATTAGTAATTAATTATATAGTCAAATATTTTCTTTATCTTTTTATTAATTAATCAAATAAATGATATAATATTTTCTCTTTAATTAAAAAATTACATAAAATTAAAAGAAATATTTCTCATATCTAGCAAAAGAACTTTTAAAAAGCAAATCTTAAAATGTTTACAAATACCGCTAATAAATGTTACAGAATCTTTCAGTCGAACTTCAAAAACTCTTCTTATTTATTAAAAAAATAAATAGAAATAATATCTTAAATATGAGAAAGAATTAGAAATGTGAACTATTTATCTAAAATAATTGTATAAATTGATTTTTTTGTTGGAGTTAAACAATATTTTATATTTTTTTTTGATCAAATAAAGAAAGTTATTAATTTTTTCCATATGAAAAATTTTGATTTTTTCTAAGAATAAAATAATAAATACCTATTGAATATTTAGAAATACCCCACTAAAGTTGATATTTAAAATTTTCTTTCTTGTCAATATTTCTCCTTCTGCTTAGTAAATTGTAAAATAATATTTTCTATTTTGAAAATCTTTCTCTTTCTGTTTTGCTTGATAAATCCGAAAGATTTGGAAATCGTTTGATTAATAATATTAAATCCAAGAAAAAAAAAAGATATATAAAAAGCATAAAAATTATAAGAAAAACAAGTAAAAACTTTTATTTAAAATAATGAATTTTTGATAATATTTGATGCTATTAAAATATACAAAATACTTTTTTAAAACTTTAGCTTGAGCGAATGATAATTTGATTTGTCTTAAAAATATTTTTATTAATAATTTATATTGTCTAGAACCTAAAAAAAAATTTTTGATAATTGCAAACTAAAGTTGTCATTATCCTTAGATAAATAAAATGATAAAGTTCAAAAAGGAGAAGATTATGATCAAAATTGTTGTATTTCAATCTTATTATGAAACTTGAACTTATTCAAATAGCTCACAATTTATTATTCATATCAATCAATATTTTACTATCTTAGATCAATTATATTTTTTGGAAGTTAATTCAACTACTAAAATACATGTTCTCAATATATGATGTATAGGATTGAGTTTATACAAATTCTTTTATAAATTCATTATCTTCTTTGACTTTTGCACATACTCTTTCTTGCATTTATTTGAGATCCTTACAAGTATTATTCTGACTTGGAGGGAGTGTCTTAATAAAATATTTTTCTAGACAGGATCTTATTATTTCTATAAATTAGCTCATGGAATTATACTACTCATCTGTAACTTGATACAAAAGATAATCTTCACAGTTTTACTAGATTTATTAGTTTGAGGTTCTATTATGTTGAATTTATGATGAACCTTTCCTTTTGTAAGTGGAATTAATTTTTAATCTATTAGAACTTCTCATATTGAGCTACTAATAGTTTTCTAGAATATTTTTTTAGCTAGCAGCAAACTATGGTATATTTTTTTCAATATAATCTGTCATTTCATCTGTGCAAATAAATTTTAATTGATCTAGATCTACAATTAATTTATCTGAAAAATCAGTTCCACTTTGTTCTAACTCATTTTTAAAGCTTCCTGTTTTGTTAATTCCAATAATAAATGGAACTGGAGCTTCAAGCATTCCTAACATTTCACCTGGCAGATTAAATATAACAGGATATACATAAGTAAATGGTTTTAATATTGAAAAGAAAGTGAGAATAACACTTGAGAGAAGAGATTTATTAGAAGAAAAAAATATGATTTTCTTTTCAAGAGCTATTGCAGTGAAAAGATAGAGAAAATCTTCTAAAGGTAAGCATGACATAGTTAAGCATGCTCCCCATTCTGCTTCAATTTAAACTATTCTATTTTAAGCTGGTACCATATAATTTTTCAATGTGTATTCAGCATTGTTTCTAAATTTAAATCTCAAATCAACTTAGTATTCTACTTTTTGTTTTTGAGAGTTTAATAATGCTTTTCTGATATTGGCAAAGCTTTCTGATTAAAATGTTTCTATCTCACTTTCAACATCAAGTTCAAGTATTTTACTTAATACTTTGTTTCCATTTTTATTTTTACAAGTACACTTAAACTTTGATTCATTGCTCCCATCTGAATTCTATGTTGAGTTACTACCTCTATTAGAATCCTCTGATTGTCTTTCTCTCACTGGAGAAAGATTTGAGGTTTTACTTTTATTACTTTTTTAAATTTGGTTATTTTGTTAGCAATAAGTGCATTTAGTTTGGTCAATCTACTAGTAATAATTTGCATATTCATGAGCTCTTTTTAATTTGATGTTATTAGCTATCTCAGTAATAATATCTAAAAAGTGACTTATAAAAGGATAGTAAGTCATAAAGCAATATGTAATTGGTACAGTATAAATAGCATTTTGTTCTTCCTTCCCTGCTCCTGGAGTAGTTGGAACTGTAACAAAATTTTCAGTTGTATAGCAAATAAAGTAAAGTGATAGATTTGGATTAGTGTTCAACAAAATCTAGCTTAAATCTAATCTATCAGTAACTGTGGAGGTATCTCCAAGCAATGAGAAAACATAAGAATTAGGACTATTCTTGGATAAATTATTTTTGAAAATTTGCAAATTGATGATTTCGTCAACAGTTCCTTAATGAATAGATTTCACTTAGTGTTTTTGGAATTCCACATTGAAAGGATAACAAAAACTCTTCAAAGACTGTCTTTGATTTACTGAAGTATTTTATTGTTTACCAGGGAAGCAAACATAAATATCTGGGTTAACTGTATCTTAAGTTACGTTTGGATGATTTTGAGCAATAGTTTAAAGCTCTGAGAGAGATGGACCCATAATAAAAAAATCTTCAAAAAATAAATCACCAATTTTGGTAGAATTTTACGATTGACAAATAGGAGAATTTTCAACAAGTTAATTAGTAAGTTAGTTACTGATAAACAAGTATTAATTTTGAATGATACTTGGAACATAATGTTAATTATTTGTATTATCATCTGATATTTACTAATTTAAAATAAAGCTTTCTTTGAAATTGTTTTTCTTTTCAATCTAAGGTGCATATCTAGATTTCTTAAGTAAATTCTCTTGTTTTTAAGCCATCTCAATTCTTATTTATTTTTTATCATTTTCGCTTTACTTAGGTTGTTAAATTGCATTAGGTTTTAAGTAAGTTATCTTTTCTGCAGGTTCATTTTGCATATGTTAATCCTCAAAGCTATCATCTGGTGGAAAAATCACATAATTGCTTGATTAAATAGATTTATATAAAAAGTCATTATTACTATTTTTGTTATTTGCCGATTTGCCTATTTTTGATATTCCTTATTATTAATATGTAGAAAAACCTAAAAATTGGCCTGATTTCAAGTCAATTTGATTATTCTGAGGAGTTACATCTATGCTGGGAGTAGCATTTGTAGTATTAATTTAAATCTAATATTAATCACCAGCATCCATATTTACCTTTTCTTCCTCAATAACCAAGCTGTTTTATAATCCTTCAGCAAATAATTAAATATTTTAATTTTGGTTATTTTAATTCTCTCGATTAGAATTGAAATTATTGTAAGAAGTATTCTTAGGAGTAGTTTAAGTCAAATTCTTACTTAGCTTTTCATATTCTTTTTTCAGAAAATTATATTTTTCTGTAAGAATTTTAACCTAATTTTTCAAAGATTCCTCACTTATTAAGAGTTCGCTGATCATCTCTTTTTATGTTTCTACCTATAATTTGTAAGATTATCCTATATGGTAAATTGATTACTAGTACTAATAATCCTATTCAGCTCTTTCCTCTTGCATTTGAATGATAATTTGTCTTAATTTTTCAGATTTAAACTTTGAGAGTTATTCTTAGCTATAATTTGCACTCATTTTATTATGCGTTTGGCTTTAAAGTATTTAAAATAATCAGAGAATTTAATATCCTAATTTTGGTAGAGATGATAGAATTCAAATAATTTGTTACTATTTATTTTGATATATTTATTAATTATCTCAAATCAAAAGTTTTTTGTAATAATATTTATAAAAGATTAAGAAATCCTCTCTCAGAGATTAAAAGCTTTCTAAAAGTAATAAATCTATAAATAATCTATTGATAAATAGATAATTTGTTAGAAAAAACATTTATTTATTTGCTAATAATAGATGACTATCAAAATTGTGCTTTTAAATTAAAATTATAAGAGAATTCAGCTTTTTAAAATAAAAACAGCTGAGACGGATTTAGGTCATAGAAATATTTCTATCCATCATCTCATTTATCATTTAATTTATTTTTGAAAAAAATATAAGATATCTGATGTCTGTATTTAAAGCTTTTTTATAATATTTTTACCAAAAAATCTTGATAAAATAAACTAATTTTATGAGAACTAATATGATCATTTTTAAAAAAAGTCATTCCATACTTTTAAAAAATAGATTAAGTTATCTGCATGTAAATTAATATCAATCTAATGAGAAAGCCACTATTTTAAAATAAAAAAAAGTATTTCTATTAATCATCAATAAAACAAGAAATTTATCAATATTGAATAAAATTTGAAAGAATACTGGAAATATTTTTAGCTTTTAAAAGAAATTGTCAAAAAAAAAAATCATTATGGTTGATCCTTATTTTTTTATCGCAAAGAGAGTAGAATTATAAGAGAAAACTATTTCTTTAAGATAAAAAATAAAATATTGATCAAAAAAGGACCATAAAATAAAATTCATAATCTTTCTTCCCTTTTATTTGGTATTTGTATATTTTCAAAGAGAAAAAAAATAAAAGCTTTTGCATAATATTTAGTAGGTAAAAATCTATTTCAAAATGTTTCAACCACAAAAAAATTAGGATTGCACTAGAAAAATCAAAAATAAAAAAATAAAGAATAAACACCTATTTGTAGGACTATTTCATTCAAATTATTATCAACAATTATTCTTTTTTAAAATAGTCAGATTCAAGTAAAGAGTTTTTTAAATCTAAATTTACTCGTATTTACTTGTAGATAACATGATAAAAAATCATTGAAATAAATAAAGTTAAACTAATTTTATACATATCATAATCCAAAAAAGACAAATATTAAATTATATCAGAGCTTATTCAGAATACTTGTTGTATTCTTCTATCACGTAAAGAAAAGGGAAAAATAAATAAATTTATTAAAATATTTTAAAAGTTTAAAAAATAAATTTATATTTTTTGAATTGATAATTTATGCTTGAATAGCAATTTTAAAGATACTCACAAGTATTTTCAATAAAAAACATACAAAATGGATTTTTATTCGAAGGAAAGATTTTATTTAAAAAATTTAAACTAAAGTAGAAATTTGCATTTTAACTCAGTTAATTATAATAACTGATATAATTGATCTTACTAGAGTTAAATTATGACTATTTGAAATTGATTGCTTTGATACGCGTTTAAATTTTATATTATTAATATTTCTATTAAAAACTAACTTTACTCAGAAATTATTTAAATTAATTAAAATCAAACAATTTTTTGATATTCAAGTAAAAATAGGCTTGCTTTGTAAAATTATAAAAAACATTTAGATAACTTAGGATAATAGAATAATTTTTTGATAAAATGAATTTAGATTTAGTTTAGTTATTTAATTTTAAAGCATCAAGTGATTTATTATCAAAACTTATGGAAACTTATGACAATGAAATTAAGGAAGATGAAAAAACTCTAAAAGAGTTATCTGAAATAAAACAAAGATATGAAAAGAATGCTTCACCTGATTTATTGATCCCTTATGATAAGATTTTAAGTGAAGCAGAAGATTATAAATCACTCCTCATATTAGCAGCTAATTGCAGTGAAATTCAAAAAGAAATTACAAATTATAATAAAAAATATAAAGAGTTTTTTAACACTTACATAGAGATTAAGCGTATTAAAAAATTATATGAATTCAATGAAGATACTTACAATTTGATAAATACTACTAAAAACCTTTGGGATTAAGTTAAAGCATTAGATTTGTAATTTTTAGAGAGTGGTAAAAATACATTTTAGGCATTTATGTACAACTAGCTTGAGACTCTCTTTAAAAATTTTGAAGCACCAAATAATAATGTTTTGAATTCTGTTTTAAAAATGGTCAATCTGCCTTATAAAAGGTATTAAATTATTTGTTAGTTTTCCAATTTTTTTTAAAATAAAATGAAAAAGATAGGTTTATTATAATTTGTTTTATTAAAGTTCAAACAAAAAAGGATTTGATGATTAATAGGATATCTTGATTGATAAAGAATATCAATAAATTATTCCTTACTATATTAGAAAGTTAGTTTAAATAGATCATGTTATGAATGGAATTATTCCTGAAAAAATGTATTTTACACGTCTATTTAGTGAATCTATTATAATTGCTATCAATTTTCACTTTTTAGGGGATAAGGAAACCAATGAGCCTTCAAAGCCTGAATGGTTCTTTGATTACCTTTAGGATACATTTGAGAATAATGTTTCAAGATATGCTAGTATTTTTAAAAAAGGAAAAAGAGAGGAATCTGTTTTGCTTTTCATGCAAAATTTATTTTAGAAAATATGTTTGAATCCAATAATTATTCGTTTCAAGTAGGACAAAGAAACATTTTTGATCGAAGATGATCTTTTAAGTCATTTCATAACTAAACTTGAAACTCTTGAAAGTTGTCTTGAAAAATATTGCTAAAATTATATAATTTAATAAGAAAACTCTAAGTTAGCAGAATAAAGATTCCTTCCTTATATATTTGAAAAGGTTTTGCTGACAAATGAAGAAAATATCTTAAATCTAGTTATTCAAAAAGAATTTAAAATATTTGATGACAAAATTCTTTCAGTAAAAATAAATTTGATTTTTTTATTCAGGTATTTAAATTATTCCTTCTAATTATAAATTAGCCAATTTTAAAAGTTGATATGAGAGAACTTCAGCCTAGATATGCTACAGAAAAAGTAAAACAAAAGTTGAATTAATTAATTAATTAATTAAATTAATTAATTTTATTATTTAATAAGAATTTCGAACTTTTTCCTATTGTTGAAGATTACACTTTACTATTTGCTAAGACAGTTAAAAAGTATGGATTTATTAAAGATGCTGTTTTAAAAGAAAAAGTTAAAGAAATATTTTAAAATTAATTCTTTAATAAATTCATGGAAAACTTACATACTGTATTTGAATAGATCCATGATAATAGTGATGATATTACTCTTTAGCTAAGTAATGAATTCATTTTTTATCTATTTAATTATTTTTGAAATATAAAATTAGATGAATACTATAGAAAAGTTTACAATATTCTACTTCAATACTAAGAAAATAATCCTTTGGGAGGTAAAGAAAGTGATTTGAAGGTCTTAAAAAGGTTTAAATAAGAATGTATAGAGTAGGTAGTATTTAAGTTTAGTGATCCTATTGTAAAAAGTAGCTTAAGAGATGCTAAAAAGCTCATTAACTCAACTTATTTCAAATTTTTCACTCACACAAAAATTATAGAAGAAACTGATGTAGATGTAAATGAATTAAAGGCATAAGTATTTGAGTCATTAGTTAATCCACTTAAATAATTGTAGAAAAAAATTAGTGTAAAATCATTTAAGTTTGTGATTAATAAGCTACTTAGAGATTTTGAAGATTTTGTGTTTAATCAAATATTCAAGAGCTATAATAAATTCTCAATTTTTGGAATAGAATTTTTAATAGATAGTGTATTTTTCCTTATCCTTGATACAGTTTAAACATCAATTGAGAATCTACCAAATGTAGATTTCGAAAAACCAAAAGAAAAGTAATTTTTTTACTTTAAAATTAAACCTTTTTTAAATAAAATTGTTTTTAGATTAATAGAAATAGAAAAGTGTGTAACAATGGATAAAAAGAAATTAAATCTCATGCTAAGTGCAGAATAAAGTGAAGTTTTAAGCCTTCATTTCAAGCTATTGAAAAAAGAAGAAATTCTAATTTTAGAAAAAATTAATTTGATAAATGTTTGAAATATTTAATTAATTAATTTTTTTAAAGTAATCTTTTCTTTTAATAAGCTATTTATACATCTTAGCATCTTAATTTTTAAGAAATTCCAAATGACTCTTTTAATATTTCATATTTGATAAAACAAAAATCTATTTTTTTTGGATTTTTAAACTTAGGATTTAGAATATATTTTTGTTAATTTTCATGATAATCAACCTAAATTGTTTAATTTTGATTTTTTTGAGTAACAATAATTAGTGACAAATTTTAAAATAAAATTTTTTTTTCTTCATTTGATTCATTAATTTTTTAAGCACTTCTATGATGAAAATAATAAAGTTATAGAGAGTTTGGTTTGTGTTCATTAATTTATAAAATTTTAAGGAAAAAATATCTTTAAACAATAATATAAAAAAAAACTTATTATTATCAAAAATCTTTGTCAAAACTCTAAAAGATTTGATATTAATTAAGAAAATTTCTAAGTCTGGTTAAATTTTGTTTGATTTTAATAAATAAAAATTACTTTTTATCATTAAAAAATTTAACAAATGAAAAACAGTTCTAGATATTCTCTAATCATTATTGATCTTTAAAATGACTTTTTAGAAGACAACCATTTCTCTGATTTGAGAGGTGGGGATTTGAAATTTAACAGGTCGATTCTTCCAAACATTAACTAAATTTGTTAAGTCTTTAGAAAAAAATAATTTCCTATAATTTGGATACACTCATTATATGGAGAAGTAGAAGAATAAAAATTATCACCAATGTTTTTGAATCCTATTGAAGATTAAATTAAAAAAGTACCATTAAATAATAATCTTTTGAGTGGAAGTCATAATTAAGGTTAACCAACCTGCTGTAAAAGAGATACATCAGGCATAAAATTCTATAAAGATGTTATTGCTATGTAGAATTTAGAATATGATGTAATTATATAAAAATAGTATTATTCAGCCTTTAGGAAAACAACTTTATTAGATTACCTAAAATAAAATGATATTAAAGATGTAGTTATCTGTGGAATAGCTACTAATTATTGCTGTAGAGCTACCAGTGTTGATGCTTTTCACTTAGGATTTAGCGTAACAATGCTTTCCGATTGTCTAGCTGCATCTACTAAAGATAGGCATAACAATACTTTGAATGAGCTTAAAAATACAGATTTATAAATAATTGATTCAAATTAATTTCTACTTACTTTAGATTGATAAAATTAATGAATTTTATCTAAGATGATTTGTTTTAAGAATTGCTTTAAAATATAAAGGTAATTTTAATAACTACTATTTAAATTCTATTTTCAGTAGAAAAAACTTAAATAAATTTATTCTAAAACAAATGATTTTTTAAAATTAAAAATCAAGAGTATTAATTAATTTAAAGAAAAATATTCATATTTAATGAAAAATGTTGTAATTTACAACAATTGAAGTTATTTTTTATCTTTTTTTTAAGATAATTAGAAACCTAATTTAGAGAAATAAAATATTTTATTGCTACACTAAAATTAATTTAATTATGAGCAGAAATATCTATTTTAATACATATTTATTTTATATTTGTCTAAATTTAGGGATAATTTTCATATTACTAATAAATTAGTTGGAATTTGAGAAATCTTACTTTTTATTATTAAAATTTTTCTAAACTACTTCACAGGAATATAAATTAAAGTAATATTTTTTCTAAATTTTGAGAATAAATAAAAACTAATTTTAATAATTTAAGTCTATTGTTTCTATTTATTTTTTAATTAATTAACAAAATTCTTATTAACATTTGGACAGATAAAAGCAATGGTATTTTAAAAATAAGTCACTTACTAATATATTCGAATTTTAAATGCTAAATTAGATTGACAAAAAAATTTTTATTTTCATTCTTTTTTATTATCAAACAAAAATTTCAATTTACTGATTTGAATAAATAAAATAAATTCTTTTAGTAGAAATATTTTAACTTTTTATTATTGCTTTTAAATTTCTGAAATATTTCTCACATAAATTGAATGCTGATAAAATATGAATTAAATTTGAATAAATACATTTAAAAGGTTATTATTTTCTTATCAAGCAAATGTCAAAGTATTTTTTTACAATTATCAAAGGTATCAACTTTATTTACCTATTTAAATGAAATCGAATTAGGTTTAATTGAGGAGTGTTTTAGTAGAAATAATAAACAATTTATTGATTGAATAGATATCTTTATGTAAAATAAAAATATTTGTAAAAGGTAATAAAAAATATTAATTAAATTTGTAAATTATTAGGAAATGAATAGAAGAAATAAAAAAGAAAGATTTTGAGGTATGAATATTTTATAAAAAAGGATATCTACCTTATTTATTTAGTTAATGGAAATATGGAATGAAAACACGTATTTGATAATATTGATTTGGATTGGCTATGAGCTGCAATTAATTTATTTGCTTTATTTATCATTGAGATTGATAGAAGAAAAAGTTTATTTAGATAGATATATGAATGATATTTATGTGTGTTTGATATTTTTTGTTTGATTTTTTGATTGATGAGTGAGTGACTGCTTGTGTTTATTTGTTTATTTATTTTGTTAATATATCTTTTAGTTTAATAAATATATTGCAAGATTTATATTAACAATATATTAAAATAGCATATCTGATATCTTATTTGTTTGAATAAAGAAAAATTAAATATTAATTTCCAAACATAAATAAAATAGGAAACAAAACAATCAAATAATTTAACAAATAAACAATTTGATTTCTTTTCAGCAATTTAAGCAAAGATGAATAACATAAAGGCATATTCATATTTGTTCCTTTTGATTTGCTTCCTTACATTTACATAGGGATAAATTTCATAGGAATATATCAAATAAAGCGAGGATTTTGTAAGAAATTTTATTAAAAATGGAGTTTTGAGTTTTGAAAACTTATACAAAGAAGGATTTAATTATAAAGTACTAGCTGACTTAAACGTAATTTAAAGCGCCAATGCTTGCTCCTTTTTGAAAAAGCAAGGAGATATCCAAAATTTGCTCACTGACTCTAAATCAATATATTATTTCTTAAAACTTAAGTAAATGATTCCTAAATGCAACATCGAATACTCAACAGTAATATTTTAATTGAAATTATTAATTCATAAATTCTTTTATGTTTTTGAATTTTATTCTCATCCAAATAGGATTTAACAAAATTTTTTTTGTTTAAAATAGGCTGCTATTAAGGAAGTCTTACAAAATGAAAGCAAAAATGTTGAAACAGCCGAATAAGTTTTCTACATTACTGCTTTGGCATTTGAATTAAAATTGGAAAAGATCTACACTTAAACATGTAGCTTATATACTTTATACCTCCAATAAGATGGTACATCAAGAGTTAGATAATAGGAATAAGTAATTTAGTTTTCTTCTTGAGACAGATATTTTCATAAAACATAATATAAATAAATTATTTTTATTTCAACAGGAAAATAGAAATAATATTGCAACTGGATATATTTTGGATACTTTACAACTTTGCTTGCTTAATCAAGAATAAGTTAATTAAAATCAAACTAAAAAGTCCTTCAATGAAGTTGAAGTACTCAAATTTATTGATATTCCTTTAGAAAGTATCTTGGTCAATTCAGTTTAGATTGAAAATAGATAAATATGTATTTTGGAGAGCACTTAAACTTTAGAAGTTACAGCAAAGATTTATAAATTTTTCACTACAGTTACTGCAATCCAAAATCTTTAATCTTTCAAAACTTTTGAGACTAAATACAAGAATGGTATACTCAATTTCTTAAAGGAGAATGCTAATTCTTAAATCTTAAATCCCTCTGAAAAATTTGAGCTTGTCAATATTTACTTGGTAACATATTCAATTTTTTTATAAAGCAAAATTAATGAAATTTTAACTAAATATAAAAAGAATGCTAAAAACTCTGAAGCTGCCGCTGTCAAAAAAGCTATTTATGATTTAAAGGCAAAATAAGCATTAGTTTTGGTTCATTTTGAAAACATTCTTGGAGAAAAAACACAAAAAACTCAAACTCTTAAGGCTGCTCTTTACAGACGTGAAAAACTTGTTCAAGCTGATATTTTGTCTACAAATAGCACAAATGAACAATGGCCTATTCAATTCTAAATTAACAATTCATTGATCAGCGAACCTGGTTTCCATTATTTGAAAATTTATAATGACTAAGAAGAAATACTCTCTGAAAAGATACTCTTCACTACCTCTTTGACTGTTAAAAACATTGAATTTGAAATTGCTTAAGGCAAAGGAAAAATTCCCAAGAAATACACCCACTCTTACAATTTAAAAACCAAAAAGGTTGAAAAAATCTAAGCCAATCAAAACTCTTTTGTTTATGTTTAATTCGCTTTTGCTTTTGCTAATGAAAAATATTATTTCTCTCCCTCTCAAGTTGCTATTCGTTTGAGACATCCAACTTTTACTGGAGTTACCCATCTTGTTAATGCTTAATATGACGAAATCTCTAATTCTTACCTTGCTATTGTCGATTTTGGTGATCCTTTAATTATCTTACCCTACTCTGCCACCTATGAAGTTGAATTAATTATTGCTGATTAAAGACTTAGCCAATAAATTGTTCATAATTTTCTAACCATTGAAACTACTTTCAAAACTAACCGCAATGATAAAAATCCCCCTAATGATTCAGACTATGCTCTCCCTAAGCCTATTTCATATGTAATCAATGATGAAATAAAGTCTCCTCCTATCCTTTTCATCTACTCTATAGTATTTATGTTGGCCTGCTGCTTCGTTTTCTTCTTTGTTATGTTAAATAAGATAGAATTGAACTGGAATAAATATTCCTAATTAACTGGAATTTAAAAAATCTATGTTTAAGTCTTTTTACTTTCAATTTTAATTGCTTTCTCTTTACTTCTACTTTTCTGGGTCAAGATTAATCTTATGGAAGCAGTCACTTATATTTGTTTAGGAATAATTCCTTTCCTTATCATCGGTAACTTAGCACTTAACAGTTTAACTAGAAGCAGTAAACAAAACTGATTGACCATTTTGTATTTAAAAAATAAAAATTAATCAATTCTGTAAAAAAAAAAGATATGTTTTTTGTAATTTGTTTCATCTAAAAATATTAATACTCCATTTTAGAACAATCCTAAATTAGAAGCTAGTAATTTCTTTAATCTTTATTATAATTTTACATCATTATTGGTATGAGTTATCTTTTACTATGAGTTATCTTTTTCTTCTTAATTAAATTATTATGAAAATTTATTTCATTTTCTAGAAAAGATTCATTTTTTAAAAATTCTACTGATAAAATTTGATCCATATTAAATTTAACAATAAACTAATAAGGGTAAAAAAGTTATTCAATACTTTTTTAAAAAATTTTTACTTTTTTACGTTTTTCGAATTGATTTTTTTCTTAGTAAATTAATATGAATAACGCTGACCTTTATTTATATGAATTCTAATTTATATAGAACATGATTAATCAAAAGAAAAAAATTAAAAGATTAAAAAATTTCCAAATTTGTTGATAAAAAAATTATAGGACTTCTTATAAAAAAAAATAGTTTTAAAAGGAAAGCAGGCTTAAGCAATCTTATAAAATGGAAAAGGAAAAATAATATGATCTCTTATATAAATTTATAATTATTGGTAATACAAGCACTGGTAAAACATGCACTTTGCACAATTTTCTTGAAGGAAAATGTAATATTTAAATTTATCAGAATTATTGATTTGAGATATAATGAATTATTGAAACAATTTTTGGCTTTTCATGTTAAATTTTGAGAAATTATTTTTAAAAATATGATAAATAAAATAAATATTTATTATAATAGTTAAGAAAAACTCTTCTTATACAATTGGTGTTGAGTTTGGATCAAAAGTTGTGAGCGTAAAAAATAAAAATATAAAATTACAAATATGGGACACAGCTGGATAAGAAAGATTTAAATCAGTTGCAAGAACTTATTATAGAGGAGGATTGGGTGCCATTATTGTTTATGATACAACTGAGTAAATACTTTGTTTTTTTATTTCTTTTAAAAAATAATAAAATATTTTAGTGTAGAATCCTTTCACTCTGTTAAATAATGGATTGCAGATGCAAGAGAACTAGCAAGAAGTGATATTTGTATAGCAGTTTGTGGAAATAAATGTGATTTAAAGGAAGAAAGATAAATTTCTTAATAAGATGCTGAAAATTTCTGTAAAGAAAATAATGTAATGTTTTTTGAAATGTCTGCCCTAACTGGCGAAAATGTAGAAAATGCATTTTTAGAAGTGACCAAATAGATCACTGAAATGGTTGAAAAAGGTAAATAGTAAATTATATAAGCAAAAATAATAATTTTAATAAAATTATGTAATTTAAATAGGTTAAATTAGTATGTCAGATTTAAAGCCAAGAATAACAGCAGGTTTAGGAGAAAATAGCAGAAAGTAAGAATAATCTGATTAGAATTCTAGTGTTTGTTCTTGTTGATTGCAAGAGCAATTAAATTAAATCTAGTTAAATCTATGCATTAATAATTGTGAATATAATAAAAATAATAATTGGTCACTCAAAATTAGCAAAAATAAATGAAAAAAGAAAAAAAAAAGAAGATACAAATTTAGTAATTCGAAATAAAACAAATTTAATAATAAATTAAATAAAATATTTTCCACTAAAATTTAATTATATATATACCATACCATACATAAATCTATATTTTGTTTAATATTCTGCCAAATCTTGGTACTTTTAATTCAAACAAAATTTATCAAACCCAACTGAAAAAAATTTGTTAAAGCATAATTTATAAAAGCTGGAAAAAAAACCACAAAATAAATAATTGTAAAAATGATAATCTAAGAGCATTTTAACTGCTAAGCAATAAGGATTACCATTAAAATAATCAAATATCAAAATATCACATAATTTTATGATTTTTTGTCTTTCTTCTATTTTTTTATTTATTTTTTGGGTGAGAAGTCTAAAAGAAACAAAATTTATGTAATAAATTTAAAAGAAATTTATTTTAAATATTAATACATCCATACAGAAATAGATTTATTAAAATTCATTGTT